>OY986046.1:36035881-36182104 GCA_963920215.1 Nineta flava | reverse complement strand
TAATAATAATAATAATAATAATAATAATAATAATAATAATAATAATAATAATAATAATAATAATAATAATAATAATAATAATAATAATAATAATAATAATAATAATAATAATAATAATAATAATAATAATAATAATAATAATAATAATAATAATATTAATAATAATAATAATAATAATAATAATAATAATAATAATAATAATAATAATAATAATAATAATAATAATAATAATAATATAATAATAATAATAATAATAATAATAATAATAATATAATAATAATAATAATAATAATAATAATAATAATAATAATAATAATAATAATAATAATAATAATAATAATAATAATAATAATAATAATAATAATAATAATAATAATAATAATAATAATAATAATAATAATAATAATAATAATAATAATAATAATAATATAATAATAATAATAATAATAATAATAATAATAATAATAATAATAATAATAATAATAATAATAATAATAATAATAATAATATAATAATAATAATAATAATAATAATAATAATAATAATAATAATAATAATAATAATAATAATAATAATAATAATAATAATAATAATAATAATAATAATAATAATAATAATAATAATAATAATAATAATAATAATAATAATAATAATAATAATAATATAATAATAATAATAATAATAATAATAATAATAATAATAATAATAATAATAATAATAATAATAATAATAATAATAATAATAATAATAATAATAATAATAATAATAATAATAATAATAATAATAATAATAATAATAATAATAATAATAATAATAATAATAATAATAATAATAATAATAATAATAATAATAATAATAATAATAATAATAATAATAATAATAAATAATAATAATAATAATAATAATAATAATAATATAATAATAATAATAATAATAATAATAATAATAAAATAATAATAATAATAATAATAATAATAATAATAATAATATAATAATAATAATAATAATAATAATAATAATAATAATAATAATAATAAAATAATATAATAATAATAATAATAATAATAATAATAATAATAATAATAATAATAATAATAATAATAATAATAATAATAATAATAATAATATAATAATAATAATAATAATAATAATAATAATAATAATAATAATAATAATAATAATAATAATAATAATAATAATAATAATAATAATAATAATAATATAATAATAATAATAATAATAATAA
The DNA here is from genome assembly GCA_963920215.1 of Nineta flava. Taxonomy (NCBI): domain Eukaryota; kingdom Metazoa; phylum Arthropoda; class Insecta; order Neuroptera; family Chrysopidae; genus Nineta; species Nineta flava. The sequence goes on along the minus strand of OY986046.1, from coordinate 36,180,858 downwards.
TAATAATAATAATAATAATAATAATATAATATAATAATAATAATAATAATAATAATAATAATAATAATAATAATATAATAATAATAATAATATAATAATAATATAATAATAATAATAATAATAATAATAATATAATAATATATATAATAATAATAAATAATAATAATAATAATAATAATAATAATAATATAATAATAATAATAATAATAATAATAATAATAATAATAATAATAATAATAATATAATAATAATAATAATAATAATAATAATAATAATAATAATAATAATAATAATAATAATAATAATAATAATAATAATAATAATAATAATAATAATAATAATAAATAATAATAATAATAATAATAATAATAATAATAATAATAATAATAATAATAATAAATAATAATATAATAATAATAATAATAATAATAATAATAATAATAATAATAATAATAATAATAATAATAATAATAATAAAAATAATAATATAATAATAATAAAATAATAATAAAATAATAATAATAATAATAATAATAATAATAATAATAATAATAATAATAATAATAATAATAATAATATAATAATAATAATAATAATAATAATAATAATAATAATAATAATAATAATAATAATAATAATAATAATAATAATAATAATAATAATAATAATAATAATAATAATAATAATAAAATAATAATAATAATAATAATAATAATAATAATAATAATAATAATAATAATAATAATAATAATAATAATAATAATAATAATAATAATAATAATAATAATAATAATAATAATAATAATAATAATTATAATAATAATAATAATAATAATAATAATAATAATAATAATAATAATAATAATAATAATAATAATAATAATAATAATAATAATAATAATAATAATAATAATAATAATATATAATAATAATAATAATAATAATAATAATAATAATAATATAATAATAATAATAATAATAATAATAATAATAATAATAATAATAATAATAATAATAATAATAATAATAATAATAATAATAATAATAATAATAATAATAATAATAATATAATAATAATAATAATAATAATAATAATAATAATAATAATAATAATAATAATAATAATAATATAATAATAATAATAATAATAATAATAATAATAATAATAATAATAATAATAATAATAATAATAATAATAATAATAATAATAATAATAATAATAATAATAATAATATAATAATAATAATAATAATAATAATAATAATAATAATAATAATATAATAATAATAATAATAATATAATAATAATAATAATAATAATAATAATAATAATATAATAATAATAATAATAATAATAATAATAATAATAATAATAATAATAATAATAATAATAATAATAATATAATAATAATAATAATAATAATAATAATAATAATAATAATAATAATAATAATAATAATAATAATAATAATAATAATAATAATAATAATAATAATAATAATAATAATAATAATAATAATAATAATAATAATAATAATAATAATAATAATAATAATAATAATAATAATAATAATAATAATAATAATAATAATAATAATAATAATAATAATAATAATAATAATAATAATAATAATAATAATAATAATAATAATAATAATAATAATAATAATAATAATAATAATAATAATAATAATAATAATAATAATAATAATAATAATAATAATAATAATAATAATAATAATAATAATAATAATAATAATAATAATAATAATAATAATAATAATAATAATAATAATAATAATAATAATAATAATAATAATAATAATAATAATAATAATAATAATAATAATAATAATAATAATAATAATAATAATAATAATAATAATAATAATAATAATAATAATAATAATAATAATAATAATAATAATAATAATAATAATAATAATAATAATAATAATAATAATAATAATAATAATAATAATAATAATAATAATAATAATAATAATAATAATAATAATAATAATAATAATAATAATAATAATAATAATAATAATAATAATAATAATAATAATAATAATAATAATAATAATAATAATAATAATAATAATAATAATAATAATAATAATAATAATAATAATAATAATAATAATAATAATAATAATAATAATAATAATAATAATAATAATAATAATAATAATAATAATAATAATAATAATAATAATAATAATAATAATAATAATAATAATAATAATAATAATAATAATAATAATAATAATAATAATAATAATAATAATAATAATAATAATAATAATAATAATAATAATAATAATAATAATAATAATAATAATAATAATAATAATAATAATAATAATAATAATAATAATAATAATAATAATAATAATAATAATAATAATAATAATAATAATAATAATAATAATAATAATAATAATAATAATAATAATAATAATAATAATAATAATAATAATAATAATAATAATAATAATAATAATAATAATAATAATAATAATAATAATAATAATAATAATAATAATAATAATAATAATAATAATAATAATAATAATAATAATAATAATAATAATAATAATAATAATAATAATAATAATAATAATAATAATAATAATAATAATAATAATAATAATAATAATAATAATAATAATAATAATAATAATAATAATAATAATAATAATAATAATAATAATAATAATAATAATAATAATAATAATAATAATAATAATAATAATAATAATAATAATAATAATAATAATAATAATAATAATAATAATAATAATAATAATAATAATAATAATAATAATAATAATAATAATAATAATAATAATAATAATAATAATAATAATAATAATAATAATAATAATAATAATAATAATAATAATAATAATAATAATAATAATAATAATAATAATAATAATAATAATAATAATAATAATAATAATAATAATAATAATAATAATAATAATAATAATAATAATAATAATAATAATAATAATAATAATAATAATAATAATAATAATAATAATAATAATAATAATAATAATAATAATAATAATAATAATAATAATAATAATAATAATAATAATAATAATAATAATAATAATAATAATAATAATAATAATAATAATAATAATAATAATAATAATAATAATAATAATAATAATAATAATAATAATAATAATAATAATAATAATAATAATAATAATAATAATAATAATAATAATAATAATAATAATAATAATAATAATAATAATAATAATAATAATAATAATAATAATAATAATAATAATAATAATAATAATAATAATAATAATAATAATAATAATAATAATAATAATAATAATAATAATAATAATAATAATAATAATAATAATAATAATAATAATAATAATAATAATAATAATAATAATAATAATAATAATAATAATAATAATAATAATAATAATAATAATAATAATAATAATAATAATAATAATAATAATAATAATAATAATAATAATAATAATAATAATAATAATAATAATAATAATAATAATAATAATAATAATAATAATAATAATAATAATAATAATAATAATAATAATAATAATAATAATAATAATAATAATAATAATAATAATAATAATAATAATAATAATAATAATAATAATAATAATAATAATAATAATAATAATAATAATAATAATAATAATAATAATAATAATAATAATAATAATAATAATAATAATAATAATAATAATAATAATAATAATAATAATAATAATAATAATAATAATAATAATAATAATAATAATAATAATAATAATAATAATAATAATAATAATAATAATAATAATAATAATAATAATAATAATAATAATAATAATAATAATAATAATAATAATAATAATAATAATAATAATAATAATAATAATAATAATAATAATAATAATAATAATAATAATAATAATAATAATAATAATAATAATAATAATAATAATAATAATAATAATAATAATAATAATAATAATAATAATAATAATAATAATAATAATAATAATAATAATAATAATAATAATAATAATAATAATAATAATAATAATAATAATAATAATAATAATAATAATAATAATAATAATAATAATAATAATAATAATAATAATAATAATAATAATAATAATAATAATAATAATAATAATAATAATAATAATAATAATAATAATAATAATAATAATAATAATAATAATAATAATAATAATAATAATAATAATAATAATAATAATAATAATAATAATAATAATAATAATAATAATAATAATAATAATAATAATAATAATAATAATAATAATAATAATAATAATAATAATAATAATAATAATAATAATAATAATAATAATAATAATAATAATAATAATAATAATAATAATAATAATAATAATAATAATAATAATAATAATAATAATAATAATAATAATAATAATAATAATAATAATAATAATAATAATAATAATAATAATAATAATAATAATAATAATAATAATAATAATAATAATAATAATAATAATAATAATAATAATAATAATAATAATAATAATAATAATAATAATAATAATAATAATAATAATAATAATAATAATAATAATAATAATAATAATAATAATAATAATAATAATAATAATAATAATAATAATAATAATAATAATAATAATAATAATAATAATAATAATAATAATAATAATAATAATAATAATAATAATAATAATAATAATAATAATAATAATAATAATAATAATAATAATAATAATAATAATAATAATAATAATAATAATAATAATAATAATAATAATAATAATAATAATAATAATAATAATAATAATAATAATAATAATAATAATAATAATAATAATAATAATAATAATAATAATAATAATAATAATAATAATAATAATAATAATAATAATAATAATAATAATAATAATAATAATAATAATAATAATAATAATAATAATAATAATAATAATAATAATAATAATAATAATAATAATAATAATAATAATAATAATAATAATAATAATAATAATAATAATAATAATAATAATAATAATAATAATAATAATAATAATAATAATAATAATAATAATAATAATAATAATAATAATAATAATAATAATAATAATAATAATAATAATAATAATAATAATAATAATAATAATAATAATAATAATAATAATAATAATAATAATAATAATAATAATAATAATAATAATAATAATAATAATAATAATAATAATAATAATAATAATAATAATAATAATAATAATAATAATAATAATAATAATAATAATAATAATAATAATAATAATAATAATAATAATAATAATAATAATAATAATAATAATAATAATAATAATAATAATAATAATAATAATAATAATAATAATAATAATAATAATAATAATAATAATAATAATAATAATAATAATAATAATAATAATAATAATAATAATAATAATAATAATAATAATAATAATAATAATAATAATAATAATAATAATAATAATAATAATAATAATAATAATAATAATAATAATAATAATAATAATAATAATAATAATAATAATAATAATAATAATAATAATAATAATAATAATAATAATAATAATAATAATAATAATAATAATAATAATAATAATAATAATAATAATAATAATAATAATAATAATAATAATAATAATAATAATAATAATAATAATAATAATAATAATAATAATAATAATAATAATAATAATAATAATAATAATAATAATAATAATAATAATAATAATAATAATAATAATAATAATAATAATAATAATAATAATAATAATAATAATAATAATAATAATAATAATAATAATAATAATAATAATAATAATAATAATAATAATAATAATAATAATAATAATAATAATAATAATAATAATAATAATAATAATAATAATAATAATAATAATAATAATAATAATAATAATAATAATAATAATAATAATAATAATAATAATAATAATAATAATAATAATAATAATAATAATAATAATAATAATAATAATAATAATAATAATAATAATAATAATAATAATAATAATAATAATAATAATAATAATAATAATAATAATAATAATAATAATAATAATAATAATAATAATAATAATAATAATAATAATAATAATAATAATAATAATAATAATAATAATAATAATAATAATAATAATAATAATAATAATAATAATAATAATAATAATAATAATAATAATAATAATAATAATAATAATAATAATAATAATAATAATAATAATAATAATAATAATAATAATAATAATAATAATAATAATAATAATAATAATAATAATAATAATAATAATAATAATAATAATAATAATAATAATAATAATAATAATAATAATAATAATAATAATAATAATAATAATAATAATAATAATAATAATAATAATAATAATAATAATAATAATAATAATAATAATAATAATAATAATAATAATAATAATAATAATAATAATAATAATAATAATAATAATAATAATAATAATAATAATAATAATAATAATAATAATAATAATAATAATAATAATAATAATAATAATAATAATAATAATAATAATAATAATAATAATAATAATAATAATAATAATAATAATAATAATAATAATAATAATAATAATAATAATAATAATAATAATAATAATAATAATAATAATAATAATAATAATAATAATAATAATAATAATAATAATAATAATAATAATAATAATAATAATAATAATAATAATAATAATAATAATAATAATAATAATAATAATAATAATAATAATAATAATAATAATAATAATAATAATAATAATAATAATAATAATAATAATAATAATAATAATAATAATAATAATAATAATAATAATAATAATAATAATAATAATAATAATAATAATAATAATAATAATAATAATAATAATAATAATAATAATAATAATAATAATAATAATAATAATAATAATAATAATAATAATAATAATAATAATAATAATAATAATAATAATAATAATAATAATAATAATAATAATAATAATAATAATAATAATAATAATAATAATAATAATAATAATAATAATAATAATAATAATAATAATAATAATAATAATAATAATAATAATAATAATAATAATAATAATAATAATAATAATAATAATAATAATAATAATAATAATAATAATAATAATAATAATAATAATAATAATAATAATAATAATAATAATAATAATAATAATAATAATAATAATAATAATAATAATAATAATAATAATAATAATAATAATAATAATAATAATAATAATAATAATAATAATAATAATAATAATAATAATAATAATAATAATAATAATAATAATAATAATAATAATAATAATAATAATAATAATAATAATAATAATAATAATAATAATAATAATAATAATAATAATAATAATAATAATAATAATAATAATAATAATAATAATAATAATAATAATAATAATAATAATAATAATAATAATAATAATAATAATAATAATAATAATAATAATAATAATAATAATAATAATAATAATAATAATAATAATAATAATAATAATAATAATAATAATAATAATAATAATAATAATAATAATCTCTCCCGTGAGTCCACCTTGTCGTGGTGGGAGGGCCTAGTACCTAGCCTGCAAGCCAGGAGGGGAAGCTAACGGACCCCAACTTTTCAACGTTGGGATGAGTGTGCGTATGTCGTGCTCTGTCATCATCGTCATCGTTGGTTTCGGTGTGCGGTGTTCGTGCACTGTCTCAGCATTACTTGTCGGCCATGTCATCTGGCCGACATTGTCTTCGTTGAAGACTTTTACTGGCGGTCCCGTGCATCCCTTCTGGGAGTGGTCAAGGGGAGCTGAGGGTGGGGCCTTAGTTTCTCCGAGATCTGATCTGATTTCACGTCGGTCCTTGGTTGGATAGTGTGCAATGGATGCAGAGATTGGAATCTGCATTGCTTCGGGCGAGTTCCAGTCCGTCCGCGTATTCCGGGACTGGTAAAGTGGAGGCCGGGCCCCAAAGTACTGGAGTAGGACTAGTAATGTCCGAGGGTAAACCTGTTCCCGGCTATTCCAGCCCGCCCCTTTGCACACGACGGCTAGTAATTTTATATTTTTATGGAAAATTACAGTTCCCAAAAACCAACAGAAATGCCATCTTCCGTAAAAGGAGGGCGGGGCGGCGTCCCGGTTATAATCGAAACGTCGGGGGGACCAAACCCCCATAAAGATAAAATGAAGAATCGCGGAATCCTGGCATTGCTTTCAGGTTCCCCAAGGCAGGTTATAAATATATTTTGATAAGGAGGAAGGGTGACTCAAGCGACTTTAAGTCGGTGAGCCCCTTTTTAATTGCGAAAAAATTATACGAGATTGTGGGGCGTCTTAAAGACGTCAAAAAGTAAACAACGGGTTGTGGATGATGATGATGATTGATATCGGGGTAAAAATTATTGCATTTCGACCCTATGGTGCATTGTGCTCCCCCTCCTAGCTCAGTCTGACGAGACTCGCTTCTCCCATATGTTGGGAATAGCCTGGAGCTTGCTTATCAGGTCCTCCTGAAGGTTCATATATTCGGGGTGTGATGCACCGAATATCCTGTATCTGCTGTAACCCAGAGGTTCGCAGTCAAAGATTATGTGGCTGGATGTTTCTTCCTCCTCGCCACACAATCTGCACAAAATGGAGCCGTTATGGAGTCCTATTGTGTGCAGATGCTTCCGCATGGGATAATGCCCAGTAATGAACCCGGTAACCCTCCGCAGCTGCATCCTGTTCAGCCTCAGTGCATCGAGAGATACCCTCTTTGTTGCACTCTGAAGCAGTACCTTACCGAGCTCTTGCCGCGGTACTTTTTCCCAGTGATCACGGTGTTTAGCATTTGACCACTCGTTGATCACTTGTTTACATGCAGTCTTTGGAATTCCTAAAATAGGGTCTGGGCCTATGAAAGGCATTCCGACTCCCTTCTTTGCAAATGTATCCGCTTTTTTGTTTCCTTCGAAACCACTGTGACCCGGCACCCAGATCAATTTAACATTGTTCCGTTTTGCCCGTTTCAGAAGTTCCTCCAGACAATCCTTGACTACCCTTGAGGTGACCTCAGTTCCAGACAAGGCTTTTAAAGCAGCTTGACTGTCCGACAGAATACATACGATCTGGTTTATGTAGCCTCTACATAGGTTCTCACGGACGCAAGCCAGTATGGCGTAGACTTCTGCTTGGAAGACCGTAGCATATTTCCCCAAGTTGAGACTTATGTTTGCTTTTGGTCTCTCACCGTAGATTCCCGCCCCGGTCCCTTCTTTAGTTTTGGATTCGTCTGTATACCAGACGATTCCTTTCCTGAGGTAGGATGGTTCTTCTTCCGACCACATGGCCCTATCACATACTACAGTGAAAGGTTTTGAGAAGGAGTATGTCTTGGGAAGTATATCTGTGCCCATTTCAAAGACGGGGTCTGAGATAATTGATGTTCCCACGATACTTGCATGTCCAACCTGATTTTTATTAATCCAGTTGTTATTGCAAGACAATCTATAGGCGCTGGATCTCGCTTTAGCTGTTACTACAATGCTTAGCGGAGGCAGCCCCAGTATGACTTCCATGGCAGTTGTAGGTGTACTGCTCATGGATCCAGTGATGCACAAGCAGGCCAGTCTCTGGATCCTGGACAGCTTTATGCACGCAGTAATCTGCTTAACTTTTGGCCACCACACTAAAGCAGCATAGGTTATAATGGGCCTGACTACTGTTGTGTAGAGCAAGTGGATCATTTTGGGTTTTAGACCCCAGACTTTTCCACATGCTCTCTTGCAAAGCATGAGAGAAGATTTGCTCTTATTTGTTATATATTCCAGATGAGGGTTCCATGTTAGTTTGGAGTCCAGCATTACTCCCAAGAATTTGGCTTCCCTTGTGATCTGTAATCTTTCACCGAAGAGGATTGGTGGTTTTATGTTATCCACCTTCCTTTTACGTGTGAATGGAATTAGTGCGGTCTTACCATGGTTAATTTTCAATCACTGATTGATACACCATTCCTGCGCGATTCTTAGAGCGTTTTGCATAAGCTCCGAGATTGTGCCTTCACAGTGTCCCTGGATTGCAATTACAATGTCGTCCGCGTAACCCTGTGTGTAGTATCCATTTTGGTTGAGGTTTGTCAGTAAGCTGTTCATTGTCAGGCTCCACAGGAGTGGGGATAAGACACCACCCTGTGGACATCCCTTTGTGGCTCTCACACGGACAGACTCTCCAAAAAGAGAAGTTTTTATTCTTCTTCCTATCAGCATAGATTTTATCCACCTGCCAAAGGTGTCTTCAACTCCGTGCCGACCTGCAGAATCAACCATGAAATTGTCAGAAGCATTGTCAAAAGCCCCCTCTATGTCAAGAAAAACGCACAAGGTGGTTTGTTTCCTTGCGAATCCCTCCTCAATCCTGTATATTAGGTTGTGGTGGGCTGATTCACAGGATTTCCCCACCTGATACGCGTGTTGGTTGGCATGAAGCGGATTTCTTGACAATGCCCCCTGAGTCAAATGAAATCCTATTAGTCGTTCCATTGTTTTCAGTAGAAACGATGACAGGCTAATTGGTCTAAAGTCCTTTCCCGTGGAGTGATTAAGCCTCCCCGGTTTTGGTAAAAAGGTCACTCTTACTGGCTTCCATACGGTTGGGATATAACCCGTAGCCTGGCTTGCTCTGAATATATGACCAAGCAGAGTTAAAAGATGCTCTGCTCCTTTTTGTAAAAGAACTGGGTATATCCCATCTGGTCCCGGTGCTTTGTAGGGGTCGAATGAGTTTATTGCCCATTCGATTTTTGAGCGGTTAATGGCAATCGCCACTCTTCTCCAGTCCTCGCCAGTCGGCGGGAGACACTGGTTAAACTGCTCTTGAGAAGTGTTTTCATCGTCCACTGTCACCGAATCCGGGAAATGAATCCGGAGCAGTGTCTCGAGTGTATCCTTCGCGGAGCTAGTATACTCACCATTGGGTTTACGAAGTGAGCCGATGGTGTCAGCGGGTTTCTTCGCCATGACACGATGGAGCCTTGCTCCCTCAGATGTGTTTTCAACATCATGACAGAGCTTCCTCCATGAGTCCACTTTCGCTTTCTTCAGAGACCTTTTGTATTCGGTAAGGGCTTCATGGTAATTATCCCAGTTCCCCATCCTCCTTGCTCTGTTAAATAGCTGGCGAACCCTTCGCCTCTGACTCGTTAGGCCCTCATTCCACCAACAAGTCGACCTGCGGATGTCTTTCGAGACCTCCGGGCAGTTTTCTTGGAAAGAGTTTATTATTGCATGCTGAAGCTCAGTTGCGGTAAGCTGAATGTCCAATACTGTTTTAACTTTCTTCGGAATTGTGGCGAGTTTGAACTTTAGTGTCGAATTATATTCGTCCCAATTGGTTCTCCTCGGATCCCGATATTGTATATTACATTGGTCCGTTCTTACCTCCACATTGTAATAGATTTGTCAGTGATCCGATGCAGATGGTTCATCGGACACTAGCCATTTCTTGATTTTACCACTGATTTCATAAGTGCTCAGTGTTACATCAATGACTTCCTTCCGCACTTTGTTAATTAAAGTCGGCTTGTTGCCTTGGTTAACTATATCTAAGTTGTTAGCTATGATATAATCAAAGAGGTACTTACCTCTTGTATTTGTGTTTGTGCTACCCCACGCAGTGTGATGCGCGTTTGCATCGCATCCCATGATCAGTTGGTGGTTTTTTGCCTCACAATACTGGATCAGGTCTTCCATCTCTGTTGATGGTGGTGGAGTAGATGCATCATAGGGTAGGTAGACCGCAGCGATGATGACGGGTTGTTGGTCGACACTTTCGGCGACAAGATCAGTAATGACAGATTACTATCCCTAAAGAAGTTAGGCGATCATGAGGTATCGCCCCATGGAACATTAAACAGTTCCCAAGGGGTAATCTTTTGCAGAGACCTCATGATGTGCTCAATCGAAGATATTGTCAAAAATTTGTCCAACCAGGGGGTAGTTGAGGCTCGAAGGATTAAGTGGAGGCAGGATGGTGAGTTGAAATACTCACTTCTCCTCCAACTAACCTTCAACAAAATAGATTTGCCAGCAACAATCGATGCTGGCATTCACAAGAAGATACCCGTGCGTCCGTACATTCCAGCACCGATGCGATGCTATCGGTGTCAAAGATACGAGCAAACGGCAGGTAGGTGTGAAAGGCCTCAAATTTGTGTAAGCGGGGAGCCATTGCACGAAGGAAGACCGTGCAATGAGCCAATTATATGTGTTAATTGTGGGGGTTGTCACTCGGCAAAGTCGAGGAACTGCCCCAAACACAAAGAGGAAATGGCTATCCAGAAAGTGAGAGTTCTGGATAAGCTCACTTATCCTGAGGCGTGCAGGAGGGTGAAGGGCTCCGGCCCTCGCAATCAGCTTGCCGTCTCCTATGTCCGCGTCACAGGTACTCCTTCCCCTTCAACTGACGCTTCAGCTCTGGCTAAAGAACTTGCTCCGCTGATGGTGAAAATCATCAGCGAGTTTTTAAATAATAAAAGTGAAAGCCAAGTGCCAGCAAGGCCGGTAAAAGTTCTCCGGAGGGACCTATTCAGGTTCCTCCAAAAAAACCACGAAACGCAAGAGAGAGACGCTGAAGACTGACGTGAAACTTTCGGAGGTGGCAACCAGTAAGCCTACCTCAGAAGAGAAAACCATGGAGGTGGATCGTGAAAAGACTCCACCTCCATTTTCATCAGTAGGTGAGCTGGCTCTGCAGGCGGAGCTGAGCTCACCGAAGTCGGAGACGTCCAGTCCTCCGGCTTCAACATCGCCGGGAGGCAGTCCAGCGCACAAGCTGCGCTCGAGTAGTCTCCCGGATCGAGAAAAAAGGGTCGTCGTCTCCTACAGGGTGACATCGGAGACGGATTCCGATTCCGTCACATTCTGGGAAACCCAGGAAGTGGTCCCACAACTTCCTGGGGCAACCCATCCTAACCAATAGAAATGGTTAATATATTACAGTGGAATTGCAATGGTATTAAACAACGCTACTGTGAGCTAAACATGCTTCTGGCAGAGCATACACCTTTGTGTGTATCCGCCGGCTAGATGTTCTGCCAGATGTTCGAGCAAGGGGAGGTGTCGCAATATTATTAAGGCGGGGCCTATCTTACCAGGCCCTTCGCCTTGACACCCCCCTACAAGCTATAGCTGTAAGAATAAACGTAACGCTCGAACTCACAGTATGCACAGTTTATCTGCCAGACTTCGAATGGAGTATCGTAGATCTGGCCATGTTTAACCTTGCAACTTCCACAAACATTTCTGATGCTTTTAACGCTCACAGTCAAATGTGTGGCTGTGAGCATAGAGACGCACGTGGGAGACTCATCAAAAGATTTTTGGATGAGTCAAACACGTTTCTTTTACATACCGGTGAGAAAACACGATTAAACGCCAGAACTGGTGAGATGTCAGCAATTGATCTGACACTATGAGAGATAGATTAGGCAAGATGGCGCCAACTAGTAACGCCTTTATAAATACTCGCTCCAGTGAAAAAGCTAAAAATAAAGAAAATATGTCAAATAATTGCGAATTACTTCGTGATCTATTTTGTGACAGTGATTTCAGTGAAATGTTTCAAAAACTGATTCAAGACGCTGTGAAAACTGCCTTAAATCCTGTTCTTAAAGAGCTGGAAGATGTTAGAACAGAACTGTCATTTTTTAAGAATCAAAAAGTTGTAAGTGATTGTGTAGTGATAGGTGATCAATTTAGTCTCTCTACCGCTGAATGTAGAAAAACCGAAAGTGGTCAACAATAAAAAGGAAAAAATACCAGTTGAAAGCGTCGGACGTACCGATTATCAAGTCGATATTGAAAAAGAAACCGTTGAAGAAGAAAAATTAGTTTTTCCGAAGAAGAAACGCAAACGTCAAGTTGTTGTTGGAAGTGGCGCAGTGGATTATGGAAATAATGATTTCAGGCGTCTGACAAAAAAATTTTTGTATATATTGGGCGCGTGAAAAGCGGCACAACAGTAAATGCTCTGAAAGAGTATCTTCAAGTTCGTTTTCCTGACCGCCAATTTGATTGCGCAGTTCTGAGTAACAACCCAGAATATAGAAATTGGAGCTTCAAAATAGAGGCTCCAGAAGATCTGAAAGATAAATTTTACGATTCACAGACTTGGCCAAGGAATATTGTTGTAAAACGTTTTCTTTTTTGCAGGGGAGAGGCAATCTTTTAATAAGATTGCCGGGAATAATTTTAGTATAAATCTCAACATACAGGGACTTCGTGATAAAATCGAAGAATTAACAATCCTGCTAAATGGGTACCAACCAGATATTGTATGTCTTACTGAACACTGGTTAAGAAAAAAGGAAGAGGACATTTTAAAATTTCCGGGATACAGTATCGCTAGTGTTTTCAGCAGAAGTGTATTTTTAAGAGGGGGTGTGCTAATTTTACATAAATCCCCACTAAAATGTGAAAATATTTCAAAAATAATTTTAACTTAAACGAAGAAAAGTTTTTTGAAACCTGTGGAGTGATGATAATTTGTAATCGCCTAAGCATGTTTGTTTTTTGTGTTTACAGATCTCCACTTTCAGACATAAATATATTTTTTAGCAAGTTTCAGCAATTTCTGTCAGAGGTATGTTGCAAAAATAAGATGGTAATCGTTGTGGGTGACTTTAATATTAATATTTTAGACAACAATAATACCACAAAGGAGTTTAAAAATATCTTATTGATGTTTAATTTGAAAGCGGCCATTTCAGAACCTACTAGAGTCACCCAAGTGAGTTCAACATTCGACAATATTTTAACCACAAAAAGCTATAAATCCGCGAAGGTCATTGAATCCGATATCTCAGTCCACTAATCGCAAATTATGTTCATTGACGGTTTGAAAACTTCATCACCTCAATCGGATGTCGTGAAAAAAGATCGGAGAACATTTTCCGAACTATCAATTGAACATTTCTGTTCAGTCTTATCGAGTCATGACTGGCTATCAGTTTTAGAACACCATGAGTTTGTGCATACATTTAGACTGTTTGCTGACACACTTATCTCTGATTTTGAATCTTGTTTTCCGAAATCAAAACCGAGATCTAGTAAACCAAAGCATCGACAGAAGGTCGGTAACTGGTTTGATGGCAATATAAAAATAGAACGGGATAATGTTTACGATTTATTTGTATTAAGTCAAAAATACCCCGAATTGAAAGAAATTTATAAACTAGCAAAGAATAAAAACAAGCTGTCAGTACAAACAGCAAAAGCCACTAGTATAAACAATGTAATTAACTTTGCTAGTAACAAGTCAAAAGCAGTTTGGGATATGATAAACACAGAAATGGCAATAAAAACCGAAAAGAACAGACAAATTGAACTTGTGGTTAACCATTCTACCATTGTCGACCCTTTTCAGATAGCTGGTGTCCTTAACGAATACTTTGTCGAAACCGTTGTTGATATGACAAAGAATTTGGGCCTGAAACCAACTAGTATAACGTCCCGTGTATCCAATACACTTACAAAAAAGAAATACCTACAATTTTATTAAAAAGGGCTCAAGCTCTCTCGATTCCACTTTCCCACTTAATTAATCTTTCGTTTAATGAAGGTATATTCCCTGATCAATTAAAGGTGTCAAAAGTCATACCCGTTCCTAAAAACAACAGTGCCAAAACATGCCAAGAGTATAGACCAATATCAATTCTACCCTCTGTATCAAAAATTTTTGAATATGCTTTTTTCGAACGCTTACGCTCCTTTCTAGAAAAAAATAATATAATAAATCCTCATCAACACGGATAACATCGTCTCACTCATCGACCAAGGGCTTATGGCAAGTGCAATTTACTGTGATTTTAGCAAAGCTTTTGATACAATTGATCATGGAATTTTGTTATACAAATTAGAAAAATGTGGTATCAGAGGAAAGGCTTTATCGTGGATTGAGTCCTATTTAAATAATAGGCATCAAATGGTTTGCTGCAGCGGTGTATTATCGGAACCAAAACCTCTTCGAATGGAAATTCCACAAGGATCTATTCTAGGACCCGTCTTGTTTATACATAAACGATCTTCCTCAGATTCAATGCCTTGCACATAATTTTATAATATATGCTGATGACACAACAATATTGTCATCATCCAAAACTAAAGAGGATCTGGACCGAAAAATTAAACTTGAATTCACTGCTATTGAGCAATTTTCTGCTAGTAACGGTTTAGTGCTAAATAAGGAAATTAATGTACTTTTCCCTTAAAAGTGTAAAATTCGAAACCGCAGTACTTACAGCTGTTGATAGCTTTAAATTGCTCGGTTTAAACATAAGCAGTAACCTTAGCTGGGCCGCGCACACTGCCCTCTTATCCTCTAAACTTGCCAGATTGGCTTACCTTCTGAGGAGATTACGTATGGTTTGTAACGATTTATCGGTTTTAATGACTTTTTACTATGCATTTGTTTACCCACAACTAAGATATGGAGTCTTATGTTGGGAAAATTCTTCCACAGCAAAAGACGTCTTCATCAAACAGAAGATGATATTGCGATGCATGTTCAACTTAAAACCGAACACGTCATGTGTCACTGAGGTTAATGGTATCGTCACTTTACCATCAATTTACATTTATTTGGCAGGAATACATGTGAAAGAGAATTTGTCACACTATTCGAGGATGGGAGATTCTCATAGCAACACAACCAGAAATAAAGACATTTACAGATGCCGGAACACAGTTACAGATTTCTATCCCAAAATACCATCTTACAATTTGTGGGAAGAGTTGGCAAATTTTTAGTAGAAAAATTTATAATTACCTCCCCAAATAGCTGCTGGAAATGCAAAACATGAACATGTTTAAAAAGCACTTAAAAATTTTTTTTATTAGAAACGCCTTTTACTCCATAGATGACCTTTTTGTTTAACACTAAATTGATTTTGATATTATTTTATTTGTTGATTTTGTATTAAGTTTTCTATTAATTTCTTATCTTAATTTATCCATTGTTGACCATTTTTTTTATTTTATACTGAGTTGATTTTTTAAATTGATTGTTTATATTTTATTGTTAAATATTTCATATTTTATTGTAAAAATTTTTTTATCCATTGTTGACTATTGTTTTTATTTTATACTGAGTTGATTTTTTAAATTGAATGTTTATATTTTATTGTTAAATATTTCATATTTTATTCTTAAAAATTTTTTTATTTATTGTTGACTACTAACTTGTTTTTTAAATATTTTTCTGTTTCAAGTTGATTGTTTTTTTTTTTTGTACTTGCTTTTATGCATGTTTATATTTTTGACGTAGCAAGCATATCTATGTATATCATTTGCGAAATAAATATTATTATTATTATTATGCTCACTGACTCTGGCTCCTCGACTGGAAAGGGTGGTACTCCCTGATCCTTGTGGAAGTGACCATCTACCCATCAAAATTTCTCATAACTCACCGATGTGTCCACATCCTGCTTCGCCGAGATGGCGTCTTCGTCGAGCCAACAGGGAAACTTTCATGGAATGTTTTCAAGTTCCCACGTTGAGGGGAGACGTAGAAGAGGATGTGTGCAAAATAACCTCCAAAGCCATTGAAGCTGCTACACGTGCTATAAGTAAGTCTTCCGGCGTTCCACCTAAGAGAAAAATTCCCTGGTGGAATGATGTCGTGAGAGTAGTGGTTGCAGAGAAAAAGAGGGCGTTTAACAAACTGAAAAGATGCCCCACGCAGGAAAATTTGATAGCCTTTAAAAGCGTATATAAGGATGGATCAAAACCGTTTCTGGTGTGGGGAGCGCTATTGCCATTGAAAATAGCTTACACACTTGGTCACTCGCCCCACAGATATTTGTATACACTGCTGAATTATATGCAATTTTGTAAGCCCTGCGATATTTTGAAGAGTTTTCGAACCTTCACAATACATTCCTCATTTGTTCCGACTCGTTGAGCGTGCTGCAAGCACTAATGACACGCTTTCAAGGGACCTTCTGGTGCAAAACATCCAAGCGATACTCCACGTGCTCTAGTACATGTCCATCGTTTTTGTATAGACGCCTGGGCACGTGGGTATACATGGGAATGAGGTGGCTCATGAAGCTGCGCAGGTCGTGGCTGATTCAGACCACCTGTTTCTAATTCCTATTCGCCTTGTGGACCTGAAAGTGTGCATACGTTTCAAAATTCATGAAAAATGGCAGCGTGAGTGGAACAACCTCACGGAAAAGCTCAAACAGGTCACGCCAAGCATCAATTAGATGCCGGCATCTGTAAATCTGAGCCGTAGCGAGAGTGTGGCCCTCACACGTTTGCGAATAGGCCACACTCAAATCTCGCATGCATATCTTCTCTGCGGTGAGGATCAGCCAAGATGCATTGTTTGCAGAACAGTGCAAACCGTGAGGCATATTGTTGAGGAATTTGTAGTATTTGAAACTTTACGGCAAAGACTACAGCTTCGAAAGAATGTAGCACGAGCATTATCATATAATGCCAGCTCCGTGAAGAAGATGATTACATTTTTAAATGAATCTCACCTTCTACGGAGACTCTAGGGCACCAAAGACACTTTTTTTAAAAAGTCGTCTCTTTTGTATGTTTTTTACTTACTGTTTCGTACGATTTTATCTTCTATTTATATTTTTATTTGTTGCAGTGAAGGCCTTTTACACCTTCTCTGCAACGTTGTTATTTTGTTGTTGTTGTTTTTGTTTATATTTTGTTGTTTTTTCTTGTATATAGTTTATTTTTGGTTATTTTTTTCGTACCTAATCAATTCATTTGACTACGTAGTTTTGTGATATTTTGTGATTTGTTAAGTTTTGTTATTGTTATTTTTTAACCTGTGGGGGTTAATGAGCAAGTTCACGAAGCCCCAAAATGGGGGTGGGCTTGAGTGGAAAGTCGGGCTAGCCAGGAGTCCCACACTCTGTAAATAAATAAATAAATAAATAAATAAAAAAGCCCTACCGTGGGTCCATCTGGTCGTGGTGGAAGGTCCTTGTACCTAGCCTGCAAGCCAGCTGGAGGGGAAGCTTACGGACCCAAACTTCTCAACTTTGGGGTCAGTGTGCGTATGTCGTGCGCTGTCATCATCGTTATCGTTGGTTTTGGTGTGCGGTGTTCGTGCACTGTCTCAGCATTACTTGTTGGCCATGTCATCTGGCCGACATTGTCTTCGTTGAAGACTTCTAACTGGCGGTCCAGTGCATCTCTGCTGGCAGTGGTCGAGAGGATCTGAGGGTGGGACCTCAGTTTCTCCGAGATCTGATGTGAGCCTGCTCTGCCGAGGCAGGGTGTGCGGAACTTAGCCACCAGCCACGTCGGTCCTTGGTAGGTTAGTGTGCAATGGATGCAGAGGTTGGAATCAGCATTGCTTCGGGCAAATTCCAGTCCGCGTTTTCCGGAACTGGTTAAGTGTAGGCCGGGCCCCAGAGTACTGGGGTAGGACTATTAAATTCCGAGGGTATACCCGTTCCCTGCTATTCCAGCCCGCCCATGAAGGCTGCTTTTTTATTTAGCTTATGAACAAAGAAAAAACCCACAAGCTAACGGAAATGCCACCTTCCGTAAAAGGAGGACCGGGTGGCGTCCCGGTTATCACCAAAACGTCGGGGGGACCAAACCCCCAAAAGATAAAAGCAAATTCCGAGGGAACCTGGAAACGATGCCAGGTTTCCAAAAGCAAGTTCTTTAAAGTATTTTCTGATAAAGAAAAAGGGTGATTCATACGACTTTAAGTCGGTGAGCCCTTTTTAATAGCAAAAAATTTGTATGAGGCTGTTGGACGTCTTAAAGATGTTAAAAAAGTCAACAACGGGTTGTTGGCCGAGACTTTCGGCGACAAATCCACAAATGAAAAACTTTTATGTCTGAAGATGCTAGGCGATCATGAGGTGAAAGTGTTGCCCCATTGAACTTTAAATCGTTTCCAGGGGGTGATCTTTTTCAGAGACCTCAAAATTTGCTCCATCGAAGACATAGTCGAAAATCTGTCCGACCAAGGTGTAATAGAAGCCCGAAGGATTAATTTGAGGCAGGATGGTAAGTTGAAAGGCTAACCTCTCCTCCAATTTACCTTCTGTTAACTTAGTTTACTAGCAACCATCGACGCTGGCTGGATTGATATGAGGTTTCGAAGCAATCCAATGCGCCACGTGTAGCCATTATCATCAAATAGTTTTTTTAGCTTATGCCACAGTCCCATTGCCGTTGATTCACTCTTTATATGTACGAATAAACTGGGATCAATAGTTAAAATTATTTTGGCTTTTGCTTTTGCGTCGTTTGGATCGCCGCCGGTCGTGATGCACTGTTTCATGCCTTCTAATAATAATGTTAAAGGGAATTTTTTGGGTTGAAAGGACTTCTTTAAAAACATTAGAAAAGAGCACTTCTTTTAAAACATTAGAAAAGAGCACTTCTTTTAAAACATTAGAAAATATGACATCTTTTAAAACATTAGAAAAGAGGACTTCTTTTAAAATGATAGAAAAGAGCACTTCTAAAAGGACATTTGAGTAGGTCATTTCAAAAAAGCCATTGGAAAGATTGATTAATTTAAAAAATCATTCAAAGGGAAATATTCCAAAAGGAAAAAAATTAGAATAATAATCAAAAGTTTAACTAAAAAAAAAGTATCACCAATCATTTAAATACAAAATAAAAGTGAATTCGGTAATTGTAGAAATAAATAGTAAAATAGAGAAATTCGGTTGATATAAGTTAAAAATAATTATTCGAGTTACAGTGATAATAATTATATGGAAATGAAATGAAACCAAAGAATGTTAGTAAAAATTATCAAAGATACAACGAATATAAAAAATTTATGGAATATAAAAAAATAAAAAACAATCACAATAATTATGTTAGATATTCAAACAAATAAAATACTTTGGAGTCAACAAGAAACAACAAATTACTTACGTATGTATAAACACAAAAAGAAATCGAATTGAATAAAATAATTTTTTGTTTGGAATATAAAACTGAAATATTATAATTTCTTTTCAACCTTACAAATGGAGTCATAATATTTTACAAATGTAGTCAGAATATTTTTAGAAACCTGAAATAAAGTAACAATGTGGTAATTACCGATGTTATTAAAGCTTCACTCTGGTAACATATGACAAGGATTTGGTAGTAACGATAACGTTATAATAAGGTATCCCACGATGAGATAGTAGCCGACTAACGAGAACGTTACAGTATCCTTCCAAGCCTGACGTAAAAAATAATAACGATGTGGTTTGGTCAGAGTCCCACGTGAAAGAGCTGATGTGATTCCTTCAAAATCCGATGTGAAAGAGAGAATTTTATATATTGTATATTTTTAATGTTAACAACTTTTTTTTATAACAATATTATACAACAAAAACATAGATAAGCATTAAATAAACTTATATAAATTTTTAAACTCCTTGTTATCACTCCTTGCAAGAGTGCTTCCATAAAACTTTCTCTTAACTCACCGATGTGTCCACATCCTACTTTGTCAAGATGGCGTCTATGTCTTGCTTACTACGACTTTTTCATGAAAAGTTTTCAAGTTCCCAAGTTGGGGGCAGACGTAGAAGAGCATGTGGCTAGTCATGAAGTTTTCTGGCATTCAACCTAAGAGGAAAGTTTCCTGGTGGAATGCTGTCGTGAGGGTAGCGGTTGCAGGGGAAAAAGTGCGTTTCACAAAAGGCGCCCCACGCAGGAAAAATTGATAGCCTTTAAAAGAAGAAGATCAATTAGCGGTGCATTTCAAGCAGGTCTGTAGCTCCAAAAAAATGATCTGGATTTCCTGCGAGTCAATATCTATCAAGAACAACATAATGATCTTGACTTTTTATAGGATGAATACATCTAGTATAATCGGCTTCATCAACACCAAGAATAACTGACGGTGCTTAAGAAGTTATCAGATATCACCTGGCCTCGGTACAATACATTATGCTATGATCAAGAATTTGACTTATCCTGGTAAGGGTAGATTATTGGATCTATACAGTAATATTTTACTACTGATTAATAAATATCAGACGGTTTACTGCCAATATCATACAGCAACTGATCAACTTGTTCGCCTTGAAAATGCAATTCATGACAACTTTCTCTGGGGTACTCGCTTTCTGGAACTGTTTTATGACCTAGAGAAAACATGTGATATGACTTGGAGTTATGGATTCTCTCGTAAAAGCAGTCACCTTGTCTCGTGGTGCGAGGGCTTAGTTTTCGTTACGGAGATTATGCTGAATGGAGCAGTAGGTCCCAGTAGGATTACCCATATCAGATTGTCGAAATAATAACTACGAACAGCGTCTTTAATCCAAAGTGGTTTCATGCGCCATTGTACTAATTTGATGGTTTGCAGCCAGGGGTATAAATGTACCGGGCCAAATCGTAGCAGTGTCTGAGCCTTGCCATTTCATGATGCTCCTATATGGTGGTATTTTTCATTCCTCACTACTCGTAGGAACAAAAATGAAGAAAAATTGTAAGAACACCTAACTTTTGTGGGGACACTGAATCAGAACAGATAAGCAAAACGGGGGAAGATCTCCGCAATGAGCAAAATCCAATCTCTTCTATCCCTAAGGATGCAGTCGGGAGGTTTAAATTCCCCTATTAAGAAGACTCCTCTATGCTTGCCTCAGGAGGAAACCAGAGGGGAACCTCTTTGCCTCCAGCGAAGTTTAAGCAGGACAAGACGAGCTACCGGGTGTTGAGGGATATTCACCTTCATACACCAAGTAAGATGTAGCAAAAAATAATAAAAGAACAAGGCACAAAGGCATCTCAGGTGAACATCCATCATGATGGGGGCGTTTGCCACTATTGATACGATGTTCGTCAAACAAAACCTTGGGATCGTGCTAATTCAACAACCTTGGGTATACTAGGGGCAGATCAAAGGCTGTTATGTTAGGACGGTGAAGTGAGACGTCCGACAAAATGTACCCAGGGCCTGTTTACTGATCAGATTTATGACGCAGGATATGGTTGTCATCCAGGTTGACCAGAACGTCGATGGTTAACTACGCACTATTGTTATAACATCCAGATACTTTTCCGTACACGAACAAGCTGTACCATCAGCACAAGTTAAAAGGCTTGTGGAATACCGCTGTAGATTCAATCTTCATCTTATACTCGGATATAACGCAGTCCCTCAAGATCATCTGGAGCAGCACGGATAAAAGTCAAAGGGATGAGATCCACTTAGAATTTATCATTAACGTCAATGTAAACATACTCAATCCAGAGAATACCCATTTTTTGTGACTTGGGTGAGAAAGGAAGTATAAAACCTTACGCTCAGTAGTCCGAGTCTTAGTCAGTCAATCAAAACCGCAAGTCTCAAATGAACCCTCACGGTCAAATGACCGAATAATTGTTGTCACACTGAGGGTAGTCATCACAACGACAACCTCCAGATGAAACCTCCAAAATGCCGACTGGGGTTCGCTCAAAGCAAATATGAGGTGCAATCTTGTCCAAACACACACTGGAACAGTACAAAAGCACCACTGAGAACTTGAAAATAAACTAAAGCATAAATAGAGAGTACGGTGATGTCTTATGGCGGAATCAGTTGTAAACTTAAATCCGAGGCGCGCTTTCTTGTTAACTGTATAAAACAACGGAGACTGGCAAACCTATTAATACAACCTTTACAATTTAAAAAGTTCTGTGGGAACATTGCGTGTACCTCCGTGGCAGCAAGGTTGCACTAGCCGATAGCCACAAGCGGAGTGAAAATGCAATGTCACTCAAGATACCAAATGAATCAGCTGGCCATCTGAGGACAAGGAAAGTGCAACTACTCCCAGTAGACCAAACACGGAAAACTGAAAGAAGGCGGCATTTATATTTACAGAGGTTTTAATGGGCGATTAACACAATTCAACCGTTTAAAACCCCAAGTGAGGGCAGCATATTTCCTGCCCTTCCTAAGAAAAGCCAACACGAAAAAATGCTTCACCTAGTCTACCTTCGTTGAAGTTGCTTGGCACTCGGGTATACACCAAGTGCTTAGAGAAGGGCCAAGGTTATCGCTATTACCAAGATAGATAAAATGGATAAAACTTTGCCAAAGTCCTTTAGACCCATCAGCCTTACAGCTTGTTTACTAAAACTATGTAAAATATTGTTGATAACAGTATGCAAACAGAAGTTCTGACTCCTCCTCTCCGTCAGCATACATATAGATCAATAGAAACCACTCTTTATCAGCTGTCCGAGCTTATCTAAAGAACCGTCAAGAATAAGGAAATAGAGGGACACTTTTGGACCTAGAAGGAGCCTGTGACAATACCTCACACAAAATCTTCACAGAAGCCCTGACAAGACGAGAGGCGGATGATACCATCTCAAAATGAAAAGCAAAAACCACTAGGATTGATACAATCCAAGGCTATCTGCAAGGGGGACTGCTATCCATCTTTATGTGGAGTCTATTGGTAAGTTCCAAGGAAGGATTTGCAGTCTTATCCAAAACGCGACAAATAGTACAATTGATTGGTGTGAATAAATGGGGTTTACTATCTCACCCCGAATATATGAACTTTCAGGAAGACCTGATAAGCAAGCTCCTGGCCATTTCCAACATATGGGAGAAGCGTATCTCATCAGTCTGAAGTAGGGAACACACTGGACTATAAGATCGAAGTGCAACAATTTTTTAGGCCTCAAGATGTACCTATCTGTCTCTCTAGATTTTGTTCGTAGAATTCGCCAAAATATGAAAATATTCACAGGCCAGTTATTATGGGATTAACTGGAGGGAGAAATACTTGATATTGCTCAACAAGAAAACCCATATTAAAACCAAACTCTTTTCTAATGACGATTATCCACAAAAAAATTTTAAAATTGAGAAGTGAGCTTAGTCCTCCATTGTTTCAAAAAAGAGTGGAAGGTTACTTTGCAGTACCAAAAGATAATAATCTATACGTACCCGAAATGATAACGGAAAAAATGGACAAATCACAGAAAATGAAAAAAAAAGAAAGTCTATCGAAGAAGTACAAATGAAGTTATAGCTAATGAAGACGCAATATCAAGTCAAAAACCTGAGCACTAGTCTCAAACATGTATAAAAATGATAAAATAAAAAAAAAATTAAAAGTGGATATAGCAAAAAAGTCAAATATTAGAGGTACATTTCATAGAAATTCCCATGTAAACACCGAATGCAACGACACTGCTGCTTGAAGACGAGTATTTAAAACCTCATAAAGATACACAATATACTTATGCAAGAAAAACGGCCACAAAATATATATATATATATAAATATATATATATATATATAAATATATATATATATATATATATATATATATATATATATATATATATATATAAATATATATATATATATATGTATATATATATATATATATATATATATATATATATATATATATATATATATATATATACATGCAGTGTGTTCATTTCAAAAGTAGCCACCCTTCATAACTCTTGAACTGATGAGATAATTGTTTTGAGTGAAAACACGTCGATTTAGATATCGAGGGGGAAGTTCAAAAATGGTACCTAGAGAATTTAAGATTTCATCCCTTGGTCCCCAGCCACTCCCACTTTGAAATTTCAAATACACCCCCTACCTTGTGATACATCATTTCAAAAAGGATAAAATTCTATATTAAACCATGATAAAAAAAGTTAAATCGATCGATTGGTCCTTAACATGGACTACACAGAAGATGGAAGCTATGAAATCAATTATAATTAGCAAAACATTGCGGATTGGATAAAAAATGTAATAGATCCATTAATAACAGAATCTTTGGAGAATCAAGTGGATGAAGTTGGAAACATGATACTCAGTGAGGAATATTTGCATTTTCAACAAGATAGAGCTCCTCCACATTACTCTGTATCTGTTCAAAATTGGCTGCACCAAATATTTGCTGGGAAATGGATTGGTAGGAGGGGTGCTAGGGCATTGCTTACAACATCCCCAGACTAAACACCTCTTGACCTCTCGAATTTTTTCTCTGGGGTCATTTATAGAATAAAGTTTACAAAACTCCTCCCGCCAGTATCGAAGAGCTCAAACACAGAATTACGCAAGAATGTAGAGAAATCACCCGCGATACATTCGTCAAAGTTCGCGAAGAGTTCGAAAACAGAATGCATTTTTGAGTAGCAAATAATGGTGGCCATCCATTTCGAACATGGCATAAAATAATTTCTTATGACTGTAATTTAATTCAACAGTGTATCCAATCCGCAATAATTTTTTATATATGCGCATTATATCCGCAATAGTTTTTCCAATAATTTGATTTAATACCTTCCAACTTCTGTGTAGTCTATCATAAGAACCAATCAATCGATTTGATTTTTTGCATCATGGTTGAATAGAGAATTGTATCTTCTATGAAATGATGTATCACAAGGTAGGGGGTGCCATTTGAAATTTCAAAGTGGGAGTGGTTGGCGTCGAAGGGATAAAACCTTAAATTTTCTAGGTACCATTTTTAATTTCTTCCTCGATATCTTAATGGATGAGTGTTCACTCAAAACAATAATCACATCAGGTCAAGAGATATTAAGTGTGGCTACTTTTGAAATAAACACACTGCATATATTTTATATATGTATATATATATATATATATATATATATATATATATATATATATATATATATATATATATATATATTTATATATATATATATTTTAATTTTAGTTTTATTTTTCTTGAGGAGAAAATCCTCATGGACAACCACGGGGTAGTGTCAGGCTCCTACTAACTAAATCCTGCTCTCTTAATTTCTCATTTTCCTGGGATCGCGTGAGCATTACTTCGCGAAAAGAGGACTCGTACTCCATTCAGCCTGTTTCCGTTTCTTCCTTGCTTCACTCTTGTACGATATTCCGCACAAAGGTGTCCCCAATATTTCACGTATCCTGACTAATAAGCAGGATTTCCACACAGTTTTTGCTAGTTAATGTGAGGCCTGCTGTATTATGTGCAGTTTCTATTAATGATCTCCACTTTTCGCAGTGAAGGAACACGTGATTTGCATCTTCAACCACCATGCATCTTTGGCATTAGTCACTGTTGTTTAGGTGGAAGCGTTTCCGATAGCTACTGAACCATCCGTGACCACTCAGCAATTGACAGAGATAGAAATTCATCTCCCCGTGCTTTCGTCCTGCCCATTTTACAAGATCTGGTATCAATAACCGTGTCCATGTTCCGTTTTCGGTTTTCGTTGCCCATTTTCGTTGCCATTCGGTAAGTATCTCCCAGTCAGCATTGCTTTCTATCGCTTTGGCAGTTTGGTACTGGAGACACCTCTTTTTAATTTGGAGATCGATGGGTGGAATTCCGGCCAGTACCAATACAGCATTCGTAGGTACAGTACGAAAACTGCGGCATATCCTAAGTGCCATCCTTCGTTGCACCCCTGCTACGAGGCTCCTTTATTTTTCCCGTTTGGTAGCTTGGATCCATATGGGCGCAGGCTACAAGATAATCGAATGTGCCACATTTGCAAGAGTCGTCCTATTGGACGATTTTGGTCCTCCTAGATTTGGCATAATTCTGCTTAACGCCAGTACAGATTTTTCAGCTTTGATGCTACATGCTACCACATGTTCCATCATTTCACAGTTGTAATCGAAAAATACTCCGAGTTATTTTACCCGCAGCTTTGTTTCGATCGCTACATTTTCTAGTTGTAGAGTGGCTCTTTTAAATTTCCTTCCCCGATAGAGTATTAGACCTTCTGTCTTCCGCTGCCAATTTCACCCCTTCTTGCGAGTCTTTGCCGACAGCTTAGACATAACCCAATTAGTGTTACTGAGTAGTTCCAGCTGTTTTTTTGCCTTACAAATAACGGCTGTGTCATCAGCAAATCCGATTATAGTTGCTACGGTAGTTACTTCTACTGTGAGCACAGAATTGTAAAAGATGTTCCACAGAATAGGTCCCAAAATAGAACCTTGCGGTACTCCACTTTTCATTTGCATGCTCATGCCCCGCCCAACAAGTATAGACCTATCCGAAAGATAGTCTGATATTATTCGGCGAAGGTATGTAGATACTCCTATGTCTTTGAGCGCCAGTATGATTCCTTCCCACGGTGCTGAGTTAAAAGCATTGCGGATATCTAACGTAACAATAACGCAGAGTTCCCGGTTGTTTTGATTTAATGCCATTCACGACCTTTACCACCCCTTGCATTGCATCAGTAGTAGACCGGCTTTTCTTAAACCCGTATTGGCGGTCATAGCTTTCGTTCTATTTCATGATAGAGTCAGTTCGCAATAATTCTTTCAAACGGTTTTCCAAATACATCCAGTAGACAGATAGGCCTAAATTTAGTAGAGTCTTGTTTCTGGATAAGAACCAATTGCGCCGTCTTCCATTTGTGCGGGAAAATTCCCCTTTGTAGAAGTGAATTAAAACTTGCAGAAGGGTGTCTGTTGGTATTCTATCTGGACCAGCTGCCTATTTGTTCTTTATTTGAGATATTGCTGTTGTTAGATCTTCTGATTAAATTGAACGCAGTGAGCAATCCGGTGGTTTAACTTCCCTTTTTGGTTTCATTTCGGTACTTGGGAAAAGTTCCTTCGCAATCTCCATCAGTTTTATATCGTCTAGCTTGACTCTAGCGTACATGTTTGCTTTCTTCATAACGATATCTTTCATCACAAAATTTCGTCCATACAACTTGTTTCTACTTGTTTCGACATGGCGGTTTTTAGTGCTCTTTTATGCGATTTACACTTATCGTTTTGGCTCTCTTTTTGTGACAATGGGAGACCATGGTTGCGATTGCTTATTTAGTATTCTCTTTGACGGCAGGCAGGTTTTTCGTAGGTTTGCTATTTCCTCGTTCCACCAATATGCTGGTTGTCTTCTGGTGGTCTCTTTTTTTGGGACAAACAAATTATTGCAAGCGTTTGTACATTCTCTGACTAAACTTTGTGCCGTTAGTTGTTCAAACTTGTTTTTCCTAATTGCCATTCCATTTATGAATTTTTTTGCTAATATTTCCGTGCTATTACTATTTTTTTTCCAAACCACAATTTTCTCTTCACTGCTGTTTCTTCTTTTTTTGGTATCGCCTTTCAGTTCATAGTAGATATACATGTGGTCGCTCAGACTTTCTTCTTCTTAGTCTTGCCAGTTGCTGATCCTTTTGGCTATGGTTTCAGAAGTTAACGTGAGGTCAATTATTGAGTGGCTGATGCCCCTCCTAAAGGTTGGTTCGTTCCCTTGGTTTTGCAGTATCAGATTATTACCTGCAATCCAGTCTAGAATAATTGTTCTTCTCTTATCGCCAACTTCATTACCCCATACAGTAGATTTAGTATTGAAGTCTCCACCCACTATGCACTTGGCTCCCACTTGCTTTATACTGCCTTGGAGTCTACCCAGAAAACGTTCAAACTAACTTCTTTCACAATTAGATAAGATGTAGCATGAATATTAAGTTAATCCGCACACTTTAACCCAAATAAAGACTTCATCATCCAATCCAAAGCCACTTATGTCGAGTAGTTGGTTATTATCTCGATAGTGACATCTCCAGATTTGTCTGCCAACCATCCTGCCTTGCGTAATGTTTTGGCACCATGAGTCACTGCGTAGTTGCATGTCAAGTCCATCGCCACAGTACTGCTCGCTGAATTAAGCTGCATAGTTTTTTTGCTCATTGTAAGTTCACTCGTCTATCCTTCTCGAGCCATCTCCTTCTACTCCTTATCTGGTTTATATATCTCGCATACACTGGGCATAGCACACTATCCATTCTGTGTTCATGTGAATCACATTCTAGACAACTAGGAAAGTTTTTACAATCTTTCACTATGTGATCGCTTTGTCCACATTTGAAGCATGATTTCCCTCTATCTTCCTTGTTGAGATATTTCGCTGCCACATGGCCAAGTTTTAGGCACTTAAAGCATTGTTTTGGTGAAAATTTGTCTTCTTTTTGGCACCTGTTCCAGCCAACGTAGATTCGGGTTTGTTGAAGCATCTTTCACATATCAGTTTCTGGCATAGTAATAAAAGCATGCTTAAGCCCCCTATTGTTCATGGTCCCCATAATTCTTGTCTCTATGGTAGCAGTTTCTCAGACTACCATTTTAACAGCTTCTTCCAGTTTATCTTTTTTGACATCAGGATCTAAGTCTCTAACTACTATGGTTCCTGTCTTTGATATTACCTCGGCTATGCCAGATTCTACTACCTTAATCGCTACTTGCTGTTCGAAAGATTGTATGTTTTCATCATCCTTGCAGGTAGGTTGTCTTTATATCTTCCTATTGCCGGAAGATTTCTGTACCCTGCGCACTTGAACGCCGATCTTTCTGACATCGATATCTTTTCTTAGACTCTTAAGCATTCCAACATAACTTATATTTGGCTCAATCGGTGTCATCGTCATGGTCCTCACCTTTGCTTTTCCAGTCCGTTCATTTTAGTGGCCTATCGTTTTTCATCTATATAGCATTTTCGATCACTATCTCCTGAAGGCTCATCGTCCTTGGAATATTATTCTTTTTACGATCTCGATCTCGAGAAACTTTTAATGAAAAATTGGTGTCAGTTTTGTGTCCAACGTATTCCAAGACTTTCTGGATTGGAGTCTCCAGGTTTTGGTGGGGTGTTCCGAACGTGAAGGCACATTCTTCTTCCTTCAGGAACATTTCCCGGGTAGTTTCGAAGAATTTTGTAAAAACTCTTAGGGTTTCTTCTGTGAGATTTTTTTTATCTTTCGATCCATCAATTCCCACTATGTATGAACGTGATACTCCCGTTCCAAGTTTTCTTCTGTGAGAAAGATGGCAATTGACTTCACGCGTATAATGTCGCCAGATTTAATTTGTTTGCCCTGAATAAGAGGTTATATATATATATATATATATATATATATATATATATATATATATATATATATGTATATATACCTCTGCAATAACGAGGTTTTCAAAAGTTTTTGTTGTTGTTACATCAACAACAAACCTACCTCTGTATCCATTGATAGACTAAAACCTGCATACTCTATTCAATGTAAAATGTTCTTTTGTTTCTAATTATTGTGATAGGAATGCTTATAATAAGAATAAGGATGGTTACCAATAAGAAAATAACTTTTCCATTAAACATGTGTATTTTGTGATAAACACTTAGGTTTTTCTTAGGTCTTAGGTTTTTCTTTGTTAAATGGTGGGGAGAGGTATGTAGTGGACTCGCTACTAAATCTCAATATACTTTCATATTAAGATACCTTTGCGGAATCACTACATATGCCCCTTGCTATTTAGTTAAGTGATTTAACTAAGTGATTTACCAGTCACACAAATTATATAATTAACAATGCTTAAAACACACTAAAATCTTTCACCAAAATATTATTTTATTATAATGGCGTACCACTCGTTGCATATAAAATTTCTGAATTTCAACGCACCCGAGACAAAATATACAAAGTTCGTTACGCAGGAGCTGCGTCCACTTAGCGAGTTTCCTTAGAATATACAAATCACGCTCGAGCGGTCATAACTTTAGTCTGATCCAAATAAAATATTGTAGTTGATATGATTTTGATATTTGCAAGACCAATTTTATTAGTATATGGCATATTATACAGGGAAAGTGGGGCATAGAAAATGAAGAAAACACAAAATATAAAATATCTCTCTTAATATTAGACCACAAAATATCTAGACCACGGTAGTGCGACAGGCTGAGTTCAAAGAATTTTTGCCTGTGTACGTTACCGGGCTATAACTTATCGAAATATTAGACCGTTTTTGACCTCGATATAAGTTTTGAACGAAAAGAGCAACAGTGGTGAGTTTCCGATTATTGACATTTTAGAATTATAAGACAACGGATCTTCGCTCATTGTAAAGGAATGAACAGTTAAAAAGTTATTTTCATTCAAAAAAAGCAAAAATTGCGCGAACGCCCAATATTTTGTACGACGACACTATCAATATTCTACCTTATTTCCAGATATCCTGTCAAATTAATATTTAGCATACAGTTAGATCTAGTACCCACACAGGCAGGAAACTTATGAAAACTAGAAATAATTTGAAATTTACGACGAAAATCGGAAAAACATTAATTTTCCCAATGCAACCATCCCGAAATTTGAAGAAAGTTTTTTTCTATCTATGCCTGAAGGATGCGGGTTTTTGGCATTTGACGATGAACTTGAAACTTACAAGACAAACCGGAAAACTTTAATTTTCCCAACACAATCTCCCCGAAAATGAGAAACACCAAAAACTGTTTTAAATTCTATTCCTTTTTTAAATGGGTGGAACCCTCTAGCGAGCAGAGTAAGTGAACGATATATAATGCGAAGCGGTCTTCTTGGTAAATGTGAATCTACTTAGAAAGAAAAATTGTTATGTAACGCGAAGCGTAAAGTAATGAAAATTATTACAAAACGCGTAGCGTTTAGTGCGGCGCGTTCGGTTATGAATATTTAAGCATTTCAAAAAGCAATGAGTTTTGCCGAGTTTTCGGGGAAATACATAATGTAATAGTTGCACCTTAAAAAGTGATGATATGGGATGAAGAACCAAGCTATATACCATGTTTGAGTAAGATGAATATAAATTTATTATGTAAATTCTTCCATTGAAAATTAATAAGGAGTAAATTCATTAAATGTAAGAAATAATTTGATTGGAAATTATATCGTAAGATTTCTCTTAGTATGTTTTTAAAATTTTATAACGCGGCAAGTTTTAATTTAAAGTATTTTAATCAAAAGAAAAAACATTACTTGTCGCAATATAAAATTTTAAAAACATACTAAGAGAAAACTACGAAATTATTTTCAATAAAATTTTTTCTTACATTTAATCAATTAACCCCTCATTCAGTTTTAAGGGAAAATTTACATTATAAAGTACGTAAATTGAAATAGAAAGTGGACTGTGTTTTACAGGTATTAGATAATTTAAAAGGTTTCCCTAACACACACGAATGAAAATCAGTTAACAATGAAAATTAAAAGGAACAATAAATTATCAAAGTGTACAGTACTTTTTGGAGATATATTGCTGTCAAAACATCCAAATCCCATGCATGCCTCGGCCGAGAAACTAAAGCAGGAATTGGATATTGTACCAAAACATGTTGATTCCAAATTGTAATTAATATTTACAATTATAAGTAATTATTGCTCCTTTCGATAATATTGATTTATTTAAAAACGTAATCACTTAAACGTAATTTTTTTAAAATTATTTTGGATGCAAAACACGATACAGAATATAAAAATGATAAACTCGGAAACTTTAAAAAAAACTAAGGAAGATTCAAAAAAATAATGGAAACTGTTATTTTCAATAATTCAAACAAAAATTTGCTTTGTAGAATTAGCACGGAGGCTTGAATAATAACTGACTGACCAAAGAGTATTCCTACAAAATTTTATCGAAAAAAAAAATAAAAAAATAATATAATATTCAAACAAAATTAAAATGTATATTTTACAGAAAAATAATTAAGTACACTGTGTTACAGGTCCCGTGTGTACCGGGACATTAAGTTTACTTGGCGTGAACACAAATTTATATTCAGCTCGGTCCTTTATCGCGAATTTTTAAGAGGCAAATATTACATTAAAGATTTCCTCGAAAACTCGGTCCTTTTTAACATTTTATGTTTTTTTCGGATAAAATACCTCTCTTAATATAAGATCAATCGAAAAATGCATTAGGATTAAAGTTGTAGAAAAGCATTTTTGCTACAATTCATTTTTCCTCAAACTCATATGTGTACAGAGCTATTTTTTATTTTAACTTTCAATCTTAAACATGTATAAATAAAATGATATAGGTTTGCCGTTATATACGCATCACGAAAAAACTACCGGATCGATTTTGATCAAATTTTTTCTCTTTTTCTCCTTACATACTTGGTTCTTATCTAAAAATCATCACGATATCGTCATTCAATAAAAAGTTAAGTTTTAATACTAAACGACGAAGTCCGGGGTACAAGCTAGTAAATATTTCTGAAAATATTAGTGCAACAGAATAAATGATAAGAAACAAAATTATAGTAAAACTTATTTTCTACAACTTTACCTCTTATATATTCGATTTGTTCAATATTATGGGAGATATGCCACGTTTTGTTTTGCTCCTCCTTCTAAATCTTCCTGTCTCCATGTCCGATTTTATCGGTTTACGAACTTGATCTTTCAAAAAATAAAGGGGCCCCAAATAACAAATTTCATTCCAATCGGACTAAATTGTGATCGTTTGAGAGTCTAGTCTTTTATACATACATAAAGAGTTCAACGATAGTCATTTCTAACATCTATTAGGTAGATCGGTGGATATTTGAAGAAATTTTTACGAATTTCTATTCGGTGCAAAAACAATAGATGCATTTCCTTTCAAGAAATTGGCTAAAAATGCTATTAAGTTTGATATTTTGCTTATATTCGAACGTACTTGGTGAAAGAAATACGTGCTGGTTTGAAAAAACAGTATTTAGGAAGAAATTGTAATTTTAACGCCTTGCATATTGGGATTCAATCAAAAAATGGAACCTCTGGAACTTTACAAACACAAATAGTGGAAATATTATCAACTTCTAGCCTGTCATAGAATCATTAAAACCATTGCTTCTTAAGTCAGGCATTCACTTCCGGTTCTTGGACTCACCACGCTAATTTTTTCGATGCTGGTGTTATACGCAAAGCGTTTTACAACGTTGGTAAACGCATAGCGTTTACCAACGTGAAACGTAAGCTAAAGCGAACCGTAAGTCAGCCAACGCGAAGCGTTGGCCAATGAAAAGCGTTAGTTATCCAAAGCGAAGCATGATTTCACGCGAATCGTTTCCCAACGAAAAGCATGAAACAACTCGAAACGTAAGTTAACGCGAACCGCACGTCAGCCAACGTTAAGCGTTAGATAATCAACGCACAGTGTTGGTAAATGCAAAGCGTTAACCAACGTGACACACAAGCTAAAACGAATCGTTAGTCACCCAACGCGAAGCGTTGGTCAATCAGAAGCGTTGGTCAATAAGAAGCGTTAGGCCAACTCGAAGCGTCAATCAACACGAAGTTAACGCAGAGCGTAAGCAACTCAACGCTTAGCGTTGTTAAGCTCAAAGCGAAGCGTAAGCTTAAGCGAACCGTAAGTCAGTAAACGCGAAACGTTGGTCAATGCGAAACGTTAGTGCATGGGAAGTGTTAGGTGACGTTAGTCACGCGAAGTGGTAATTACTCAACTTGAAGCGAGGGTTTGGCAGCGATACTTTTTCAACGCGATAGTTTATTACCGTTTTATTTTAACTTAGCGTTAAAATAAATATATCGCTACTTACGGGACTTTTGAACGCAGCGTATATATATATATATATATATATATATATATTATTATTATTATATTTATTTTTATATAATATTTACTCTAAAATTCACACTGCATGTATGTTTTCATTGACGGTAATAATTCTAGAGATGAAAGACGAAGTTTCATATGTATCCATTAGTTTTGAAGGACCTCAAAGTTTTTTTATTTAAATAATAACAGTTGACACCATATTAAATGATATATTAACCAAACTAGAAATTTAAAATAAATCATAGCTCGTTAATTAAATCCACTCAAATTTGAAATGACAAGGGTTGTTTTTGGGACTTGATGAAGTATAATCGCTGACAATTTCAAATAATAAAAAATTGAAATAAATAATATTTAGTTTTGAAGTTTTGAAGCACATCACGGTTTTTTTCTTTAAATAAAAACAGTTGACACCATACAAAATCGATATATTAAGCGAAAAACAAGAAATTTAAAAAAAATCATAGCTCGTAAACTACTTCGAATCCAAAGTTGAAACTACCAGAATTGTTTTTGGGACTTGATGAAATATATTCCCTGATATTTTCAAGTGATTTGAAATGGAAGAAAAAAGTTACAGATATCTGAAAATAGCAATTTTAAAAAAATTGATTGACTTTGCGAGGTCATATATCAAAAGGAAAGAGTCAATTGGTAAAACTGACTAGCTTTCTAAATAGCTTTCTAAAAACAAAACTGCTGACGTGAGAGCGTTTCGAAATTGGGCAAAATTTAGCTAAAACAGTGGGTCGGGTAAAACCTAACAGTGGAACAAGATTTTGATTTTAAATCAAGTATGTATGCATTTCTGAAAGTTCAAACTGAGAGACAAACAATAGCGTTTCTTTCAAGTTGCTAAATTCTTCAGAGCCGAAGCTATGGGCTTCTGAAAATGACTAAAAAAGAGGCATTTTCAAAATTTCAAAAAATTCCACACCCGCCGGATTTTAGCGGATGAAGCTCATATTGTGCACGATTTTGTCTAAAAGTAATGGATCTGCCCACATATGAAGTGATATATATATATATATATATATATATATATATATATATATATATATATATATATATATAAAGTTAAAGTGAATAAAAATTGTTTTTTTTCAGACTCGAATATTCAGAGACTTATAATTGGCGCAGCCGATAGGATAGTGTAGAACCTGCGACACTACACGTCCAACGTTTAAAGTACAAAAATCTGCATATAACGGCCGAATTTCAATTCTTCGGGACGAACCTACTAATCAAATAAATTTATTATAACTCAGCAACTTCTGGAAACAATTTGGAACTAAAAGCAACACTGTGGTCTGGTAATTTTCACTTCGACAGCATTTCGAAACAAGTGGTAATTCATTACGAATATCGGGAAAATTCATTGGAAACCTATTTGTTAAAACATGGTGTGGAAATCGCTCATAATTCAACTGTAAGTACATTTTTTCTTTTGATTACTGAATGAAATCCTCTAATGCTTAAATTCCCCAAATCATGAATAACAATTAAAAACATTGTTAACAAAGGCTTTTTGTCACCAGTTAATCTAAGTGTAGCTAGTACGTCCACACAACAATTGGATTCTCAAACTATAGACTCAGACACTGACTCTATATATTCAATTACACCATACGTAACAGATACAATTGAAGAAATAACAAGTATACTAAATCAAATCCAAATAAATCAAATCAATACTAAGATATATAAAACTAGGATATATAGTCAGAGCCAATAGACCTAAAGATATGAAAGAAGCTTATGATGTATGCTTGAACGAATTATGCATGCAACAATCAAGCATGGACAGAAACAGAACTAGTTACAGTAAACCTCAAACAAACCATCATCAGTTTAGACAAAATTCACAATCAATACCTTTACGACAACCCAAATTTAATTATACCCCTAACTACAAAAACAATCCAAGACCTTTACACAATTCTCCAATGTATAGAAACCCACAACAATCATACCCCCAACAAACTCACAAACCAAATCCTTTCACGCAAAATAATCATTATAGACCTATACAGTCGAACAGACCCATGTTTGCACAACAAAATCAAAACAAACAACAACAACAACAAAGACTTCCATATAGACCTACACCCATGGGCACCAGTGCAGCTCATACCAAACAAATATTCCACAACAAACCTAATAACTCATTTAGACCATCGGGACCCCCAAACTTTACGTCTAAAGTACTTTTTAACGTAGACCATTATGACTAACAACAAGACCCTTATGACTACGATTAAAACCAACAATACGATCTTCGATATTCACAACAATACGAAGTTGACGAATATCCAAATAACTATCAAGATAACTACGAACCAATGTTAGAACATAACTATAACGAGAACTACAACAGAAACGTTAGCGATAGCATAGATGAAAATTTTCCGACAAATGCCTCAACATCGAGACCGCCGGACTATTTGAACTAAAGTACCACAAAACTTACAGAACACTCCCCTACATTAAAATTGATCACCTAAAATTTTTGATAGACACTGGAGCCGATAACAATTTCATCGACCCTAAACATACCTCAAATTTTCAACTCATACCCACACACATAACTGTAAAAACTGCCTTGCGAGAACATTTAATCAATCAGAAAATCCAAGTAGATTATTTATCGCAGCTAAATAATCAACAACCCTTGGAATTCTTAGTGTTTAAATTTCATCATTTCTTCGACGACGCAAACTCAACGCTCGACTTAACTATCAAGCAAGCACCATCGCCTTTGGAAACATTACAAATAAATTGTTGTATAAACCTATACTCCAGCCCCAAATCTTAAATTTGGACCCACATGAACAACGACTAATTACCCTACCCACTAACGTTAAAAACGGAGACGTATTCATATCCCCTATTAAACTGAACGACACTCAAATCGTTTCAGGCATTTACACCTCCACAAATTTTAAGGCCCAAATCTTAGTAGCAAACGAAACGGACGAAACCCAATCTTTCATTTTAACCCAACCAATACGTTGCGAACAGTTAAACAATTATCAGGAAATACATTATTTCAAATGAACATCCTCATAACTACGACTATCACTTCGCTTTGGAAAACTTACAGACTAATCACCTTAACGATGAAGAAAGGTCAAAATTACTAGAATTATGCGCTGAATATCGAGGCATATTCTACACAACCGACCAGCAGATGACTTTTACATCTGAAATAAAACATAAAATCGAGACGACTTACGACATTCCCATTTATACAAAATCATATTGGTACCCCCATATTCACAAAGAGGAAGTCACGCGACAAATAAATTAAATGCTAGAAAAAAACAAAATACGACCATCCAATTTTCCTTGATCTTCACCAATTTGGATAGTCAGTAAAAAAGCCGATGCCTCTGGAAAAAAAAATGGCGCCTAGTCATTGATTATAGAAAGTTGAACGAAAAAACAATTGACGACCGATATCCCCTTCCCATCATAACGGACATACTAGACAAACTAGGGAGATGTCAGTATTTCACAACCCTCGATTTTGCTCCAGGCTTCCACCAAATCGAGATGGATAAAAACGACATAGCAAAAACTGCCTTCTCAGTTGACAATGGACATTATGAGTTCACGCGCATGACATTCGGACTGAAAAACGCACCTGCATCATTTCAACGAGTCATGGATAACATGCTTAGAGAACACATAGGAAAAAACGTATTAGTTTCCATGGACGACATAATTATCTTCTCGTCATTCTTACAAGAACACATAGAAAAACTAATACAAGTGTTTGATAAACTACGACATTTTAACTTCAAAACACAACTCGACGAATGTGAATTCCTTCATAACGTGATTAAATTCCTAGGACACATTGTAACCACGAACGGAATAAAACCAAACCCAAAAAAAATACAGACAGTCAAAAACTTCCCCATCCCAAGAACGGTAACAGAAATAAAGTCATTTCTGGGCGTAATAATATACTACCGTAAATTCATACCCAACTTTGCGAAAATAACGAAACCCATGACGGAATGTCTAAAGAAAGGAACTGCAATCAACATCAAAGACCCCAAGTATACAGAATGCTTTGAATATGGCAAAACCGTGCTATAAGGAGACCCAATACTACAGTACCCTGATTTCGATAAAACATTCATACTAACGACAGACGCGAGTAACTATGTAATAGGAGCTGTCTTATCTCAAGGACCAGTTGGACAAGACAAACCCATATGCTACGCTTACCGCACACTGAACAAAAGTTAATACAACTATAGCACGATCGAAAAGGAACTCCTAGCAAACATCTGGGCATGAAACCAATTCAGACCGTATCTTTATGGACAAAAATTCATTATCCTAACTGACCATAAACCTTTAAAATGGGCATTCTCTCTAAAAGAACCCAATTCAAAACTATTACGATGGAGAATAAAACTCTCAGACTTTAATTTCGACATTGACTACAAGTCTGGTAAACAAAACGCAAATGCTGATGCGCTTTCACGAATTCAGGTCCCGGAAATAAATAATCTAGACACACAGAACCAATCCCTAGATGTTGAAGTCTCAACTCAACATTCAGCCGACGAAAACATTAACTCAGAAATCCCCATATCAGAACGCGTATTTAACGAATTTTCAAATCAATACGTAATTGGCATAACTCTCAAAAACAACATTAGACTCGAAACCCTTTTCAAAACACGCAAACGAACGACATTAGAGATGTTACTTTCTAATAAACAAAATTTAATGAAAATATTTAAAGAATATTTCCATCCTAATTCGCTAAACGCAATACTTACAGATGATCAAACTTTTAATAAATTAAACAAAATTTACCAACAATACTTCTCTAAGTATAAACTTATTCGTTGCATGAAAACTTTAACTGATATCGAGGACCTTGACGAACAATCAAACTTAATAAAACAATATCATGACCTATCTATCCACAGAGGAGTGAACGAAACTCTACAACACTTAAAAAGACGATATTATTTCGATAATATCAAGTCAAAAATAAACACGTATGTCAACTCATGCGATGTTTGCGCAAAAGCAAACTATGAACGTCACCCTCTTCAATTAAAACACATTGCAACTGAACAAGCTGCACGACCTTTTGAAATACTACACATAGACTACCGACTAACTTTTCATTGAAAAGCAACCAATTCTTTCTATCCTTGACAAATTTTCAAAATACTGCGAACTAATAACACTACCTTTCAAAATCGGTCTAGAAACTTTATCAGGATTCCGCCAATTCCTAACTAGACACGGAATTCCACCTAAAATCATACATGACCCTGGGCTAGAATTCGGAAACCTTCAGTTTAAAGAATTCACAAGAATGCACAACATAGAAAATCATACTACCGCCACCAGATCCTCAACAGACCCTCCTCATCCTCAACTCACCAGTTGAACGATTGCACTCGACAATATTGGAAACCATGCGTATACTTAAAATACAAAAACCTAAAGCAGCCCTGAAAGAACTCCTAGAACTAGCAACCTTAACATACAATAATTCCATCCACACATCCACAAAACATACCCCTTTCGAAATTATTCACGGACTACGAGAAACTACAATTCTAAAACCATCAAAAATTGCGATTACCGACTACAACTTAGAAAGACAAATAGAAACAAAACTCATAAACGATATAATCGACAAACAGAAACCGAAATTAGAAACCAAACAGTACAAACTTAACACAACAAGAAACGAACCTCCAGATATCAACGGTACAGTTTATGTTAAAACCAATCAAAGAAACTAAACAAAATAGAATAAGAAAAGTATAATACCGATAAGAAAAGAAAATATCACGAAATTATGTATCACGAAATTAAGGAAATCAATTTCTTAATTACATATTCGTGTTCACTACAAGCCAACATATCGAATATCATGAACTCACGCATACCAAAGAGCTACTCGCTTTGAATCTCGGACCCACTAAAATAATTACACACTTTAATAACTTAATCCATATAGTTAACATTACGAACATAGAAATAGCTTACGATAATATTAAGAACACCCTAGAAAACTTAGAACTAAACCATACCCTCTTCTATAATCCCAAGCATCTTCAAAACCAACTAATCGACCTGGGAAATAAAATAGATGGTTTAAGAACCAAACCACGATATGAAAGAGGATTAATAAACGGACTAGGAGACATAATCAAAAAAATAACAGGAAACATGAATAACGACGACGCTTTACAAATCAACGACCAAATCAGGCAACTCCAGGATAATTCACTTTTAATCAAAAATAACCTTAACGACCAATATAAACTAAATACACACATGATCAAACGATTCGAGAATATAACTTAATTTATAAAAACAGAACAGGCCCACCTAGCAGTAGTTATTAAGTCAATAAGAACATGCATAAACATAGGACAACAGCTATTTGGAAATCAAGTATACTGTTCGATGCAATCTCAAATATCTTTGTTAAAAGACCAAGTAGATGCAATAATTAACTCTATTTCATTAGAAAAAGTAGGAATAATATCGGAACACATACTAACTAAAACTGAATTAACCTTAGCCAGACAAACTCTTCATAGTCAATTCAAACTACTAAACGATGAG
Organism: Nineta flava; assembly: GCA_963920215.1. Lineage (NCBI taxonomy): Eukaryota > Metazoa > Arthropoda > Insecta > Neuroptera > Chrysopidae > Nineta > Nineta flava. The sequence continues at coordinate 36,138,704 of OY986046.1, read as the reverse complement.
CATATTTATGAGTTACTGCAACTTAAAGCCTAACTTAACAATACCAATTTAATTTTCGTAATACAAATCCCTCAAATATCCAACAATACCTATGAAACCCTAAGACTGCGACCTTTACCTGAATATAGCAAAATCATTAAACCGAAAACCAACTACATCCTTTATAACACTATTCAGTACTAATTTATAGAAAAATCTTGCTCTAGAATAGAACAAATATTTCTATTTCTCTAATATCTCTATCTATTTCATCATGAAATGAATGCGAAATCAACATCCTCAATAACCAACCAGCAAAATGTATACTTCAAAGAACTATGGAAGACAGTTTCATAGAAGAAGTAGAACCAAATCACATAGCAATCTATACCCTCCAACCAGTCAATATAACAAATTCATGTGGTAAAAATATTACTAATTTCATGGGACAACCTTACATTACGTTCACCAGATGTCAAGTTAACATAAACAACATCATTTATGGATCATTAATGAAATACACATCATCAACCCAAATCGAACAAATCATTTATAATGAATTAAAAATAACTAAAATTTCTAATCAAACAGACTTTGATGTACTTCAAATGGAAAATTTAGAAAACACAAAACAACTGGACTTATTAAAATACCACAGTCAATTACATTATGGGACTAACGAAGTAATTATGATCATAATTCTCCTTGCCATAGTAGTTTATATCACCTACAGGAAACTCAAACCAAAAGCAGTTTACATACGACCAACAACACCAGAAATGGAACTTCAGCCAACATCGGTCGCTAACCAATCACTTATGGTTAAGCTTCCTTCTTAAGGACGGAAGAGTTGTGGTACCCAGCATAGGACAACACATACAAATAATATTTGCTTATATTATTAGTTATTTCCAATATCGAATTCCGTTGGCGTCAAACCAAGAAATTGCACCGTCAGTTTTTCAGAACCAATACACTTGTTTAATAATTAGTATATAAGCCGATATAAATTAATGTTCATTATTCATTAGTTTTTACATAAGTCAGCTAAATCTTTCCACGACACCAGCGTGTAATCTATTTTCAATATTTTAATAATTAATATTGTATTTTGTAATTGATTTGTAATATTTATTTAAAGTGAATAAAAATTGTTTTTTTTAAGACTCGAATATTCTGAGACTTATAATTTATATATATATATATATATATATATATATATATATATATATATATATATATATATATATATACATATATATAAATATATCCATGTATGAAAATTTTATAGATGATTTTTGATTGGAAAAATGGACTTTGAATAAACTTTTTGCAAAATTTTGACATCTGTACGAGACCAACTATTTTTTTGAAAAAGAAAATCACTTAAACCTTGACCTTATATATATACCTGGTTATCAAAACTGAAGTAAACATAAAAACAACACTATATGATGTATGTTATGTTTGCACATGTGCCCGTCTTCGATCGATTTATTTTCAACTTTAAGCACAAATTTTGAAAAAATGGTTAAGTTTACAAAAAAAGTTTTCAAATAAAAGTTGTTTATTTTAAAAAGAAAAACATTTTTTGTATACAATTTTGTTTTCTACCTCCTACGGATTCAAAGATATAATTTTTCCCCCCTGGTGGGTGAAAACACGTTCCGATTTTGCCCGTTAACGAACTTGACCTTACTTTTTTGTTCAAGAACACACGCAAAAGTTTTCAGCTCGTTATCTCTTTTCGTTCTTGAGTTATCGTGTTCACAGACAGACGAACAGACGAATTAGGCCGAATTAGGCCATTTTGTGAATACCTTAGTGAAATATTTTGTCCAGGATTAACATTTTCAAGCTTGTATATTTACATATACACTATACAGGGTATAAAAATAGTATGTACAGTTGTTATGTATACCTACTGGTCCTTGGAGACCATGCCTTCATTCGCCTATCAATTGTTTATCTCATTTTCTTCAACTTTGAGGACAAATTATGAGAAAACTGGTGAGTAAATGAAAAAAATTTTCAAACGAAAGTTGTTTATTTTAAAGAGAAGATGACTTTATGTCAACAAATTTTTTTCTATCTCTTACGGTTTCAAAGATGTGTAAGTTCCCCCTCTTATTTGCACTTGGTGCAAAAATTATGAGAAAACTATTGAGTTTATGGAAAAATTTTTCAAACAAAAGTTGATTATTTTAAAAAGAAGATTTTTTGTAAACAAATTTTTTTTCAATCTCTTACGGTTTCAAAGACGGATATTTTCCCCACTCCTAGTGGGGGAAAACATGTTCCGATTTTGCCCATTAACGACCTTGACCTTACTTTTTTGCTCTAGAAAACAGAGTTTCAGCTCGTTATCTCTTTTCGTTCTTGAGTTATCGGGTACACAGACGGACAGACGGATAGACGGATATGCCAAAATGGCCGATTTAGGCAATTTTATGAATACATTTGTGAAGCATTTTTGTCAAGGATTAATTTTTTCAAGCGTTACAAAGTCGGGACTAAACTTAATATTCCTTGTCTATTTACAAATATACTGGGTATAAAAATATGTACAAAGATTATTCAAGAAATTTTAAGAAAATGACGTATCAATTCAAACTTGTGCATAAGGAAATAAGCGAAACGAGAATGAATGATCCCTCTGGATAGAGGCATAAAGAAGAACAAACGCTTAGGAATGCTGATTTATTAGAAAGAAAAGGGTGCGACGTGAAACATAGATTCAAAATAGGATACATTGAAAATGTATAAGATTATATTGAAGAACAATACACAAATAACGTTGTGTATAAAATATGGATTAATGCATAGGAATGTTAAGAATCTACGATACTGAGGATGCATAGAATATAATAATAAAAAGATAGCTAAATAATCTTTCACCAAAATGGCATACAATAATTATCAAATTTATACTGATGCCAACACATGAATAAATAAAGAGTAATACCATTTCTTGGTAAGAAATGTAGATAAGACTATAAAATATTTCTGGTACGAAAATGAAGTAAAAAGTTAGTATTACATCACAAACAATATTTGTCATTAATTTGAAACTTGTTATACATTTTTACATAATGTAATGTAAAATAACTCAACATATAATATTATATCATAGGCCGTTTTTACTCATATAACTTCAGATGTAATTATTCATGCGATTGATTTCTTGATCAAGCGCAGTAGTATTTTTAATACATGTTTTTATTTTGATGAAATAGAAGAGAGTTTGTTTTCACAAAATGTTATATGTAACTTAATATGTAATAGATAGTAGTATATACGATGTGTTGATATTCTACATTCTTGTGATTGGTACACTCTGATCACGTGACAGAAGTGGTTAACAAAGAAATAAATAATAAACAGGACAAGAGTTATAGCTGTTGACAAAACATACGATTGATATATTTTAAGTAAATTTCTGCGTGTGCATAGCAAAGTTACTTCAGATATAGCAACTACTTGCATTGCGATTGAAAACTTTCACGTGTAAAAACGAGCATAGAGATAATATCCAAATAATATAAGCAGCAATTTTTGAAAACTTTTAGATATTAATGACTAAAAATAAAATCAAAATTCTGAAAATTGTTGCCATTTTCTTCGTAGAAAAAAAAAAGATTTATTGTCCCTGAATTTCGCATAAACATAATGTATGGCACCACATAGCTGAAAATAACTACGTATGTGTTAATTAACCATGATGGAGGTTCACTCCTAAAAATAGACATAATAACTTGTTCACAAAATTATACAAAAACAAATTGCACAGCAATTTTAATAATATGTATTTTATGTTAATTATTTATAAAACATATCAAGGTATACTAAATACACGTAACTGATATTAATGCAATGCAATACTGTGATATTAATGCAATTTACAAATTTTAATATTTTTCTAGTAAAGCCAATAATCATTAAAAAAAGCCCATTTACATAAAAAGCATTAAGATATATAGAGGTATCATAGCAACACTATGAAAATTGTTATTGTAGTTTTATTAAGTACCAAAGATGTCAAGGGCGGGGATAAATTCATTAAAAACTATTCAAAATGTTACCAATATCCTGTAAACTATATATGCAAAAATGGTTTAGAAGTATTTGAAAACTATATCATAAGCCTTCATCTTTTAAAAAATTCCAAATCAATTCCAAAATAATGCAAATGTTTAAACGCCCATTATTTTCATATTAAATTCAAGATACTACAAATCAAAAACGAGATAGGGTAAATATTTTTATCGAAGTATAAGTTAGTGCGCTTTAAAAAATGTTGCTACTGTGTAGAATGAATGAATGAAGTATATTTTAAATCAATTAATTTTGAATCAGTGTTATGTTTTTGAGTGAAACTTTTAGAATTAATGTGTTTCAAGTGACTTCAATGTTTTGAATCAATGTTATTATTTAATGTCCATTAAGCCAGCGGAGCAGCCTGCAGAAAACAATGATAATAGTCTCATAATTAGACGCTAATTAAGTTCCCTAATTAAAAATTAAATGCCCTTTGTTGTGGTGCGTTACCGCATGCTCTGCTAGCTTAACCTGCAGAGCCATGTTTAAAAAATTAATTAATTTTATTGTATTTAATATCAAATTATTAAGCTAATTAAATGCTTATTAAATGCTCTAGTTAAAAATTCACTGCTCTTTGTTGTATCGTGTAACCGCATGCTCTGCTTGCTTAATGTTAAGCTAGCAGAGCATGCAGTTCTTAATAATATGATATAAACATAGGAAATCCCAATACATATTTTTGTATGTCCCTTTCACTCCAAAAATAATCTCATTCACGTTTTCATTTACCCAACCATTAAAATGATTCCGAGGATCAAAACTTGAAGAAAATATAAAAAAACATTTTGTTTCTTCTTAATTTTATAACTCATTGATAAAAACACAAAAAGCGATACATTACTTTATAAGGGATTAAATGATCTATAAAAGAGGCTTCATACACTTTTTTCATTTACTCATTTTATTCAAATGATATTGGAGGTCAAACTTAATGCAGAATTAAAAAATGCAATAGTTTTTGCATCTAAATTTTATACCTCGCTGAATGGTAAGCATTAGAAAATGCTAAAATTTTTCAAACTACCCAGTCAAAATTAAATATGTGGATACCCACTCATTGAATGCCCATGCATTGAATTGGATTTAACTAGGAGAGGGGGTTTCTTTGTCCCTCTAAAACAAAGAACAATTTATTGTTAATTAGTGCAATTAATTAACTATCATATGGTTACACAGTACAACAAAGAGCAATTAATATTTTATTAGAGCAATTAATTAGCATTTAACTAGCTTAATAATTTGATATTTAGTACAATACAACCAATTGTAATTTTAAATATTGCTCTGCTGGTTAAGCTAGCAGAGCATGCGGTTACACAGTACAACAAACAACATTACATTTTTTTACAGCATTTAATTAGCTGAATAATTGGATTTTATACACAATATAATTACTTGATTTTAAAAATGTTGCTCTGCTAGCTTAACATTCAGAGCAGAGCATGCGGTGACACGATACAACAAAGCGCAGTGAATTGTTAATTTGGGCATTCAATTAGCATTTAGTTAGCTTAATAATTTGATATTAAATACAATATAATTAATTAATTTTTTAAACATGGCTCTGCGTGTTATCCTAGCAGAGCATGCGGTTACACAGTACAACAAAGAGCATTAAATTTTTTTAAAAGCTTTTAATTAGCATTTAAATAGCTTAATAATTTGAGATCAAAAATAAAATAATTACTTGATTTTTAAAAAGTTGCTCTGCTAGCTTAACATTAAGCTAGCAGAGCATGCGGTTACACGAAACAACAAAGACTAGTGAATTTTAAATTAGGGCATATAATTAGCATTTAATTAGCTTAATAATTTGATATTCAATATAATAAAATTAATTAATTTTTTAAACATGGCTCTGCAGGTTAACCTAGCAGAGCATGCGGTTACACAGTACAACAAAGAGCAATAAATTTTTTTAAAAGCTTTTAATAACCATTTAAATAGCATAATAATTTGAGATCAAAAATAAAATAATTACTTGATTTTTAAAAAGTTGCTCTGCTAGCTTAACATTAAGCTTGCAGAGCATGCGGTTACACGATACAACAAAGAGCAGTGAATTTTTAATTTGGGCATTTAATTAGCTTAATAAGGATAACATGTATCGTGTAACTGCATGCTTTGCTAGGATAACATGGCTCTGCGTGTTATCCTAACAGAGCATGCGGTTACTCGATACAACAAAGACTAGTGAATTTTAAATTAGGGCATTTAATTAGCATTTAAATAGCTTAATAATTTGAGATCAAAAATAATATAACTACTTGATTTTGAAAATGTTGCACTGCTAGCTTAACATTAAGCTTGCAGAGCATGCAGTTACACGATACATCAAAGAGCAGTAAATTTTTAATTAGGGCATTTAATTAGCATTTAATTAGCTTAATAATTTGTTATTAAATCTGATATAATTTATTTATTTTTTAAACATGGCTCTGATAGCTAAGCCAGCAGAGCATGCGGTTACACAGTACAACAAAGAGCATTAAATTTTTTTTAGAGAATTTAATTAGCTTTTAAACAGCTTAATAATTTGAGATCAAAAACAATATAATTACTTGATTTTTAAAATGTGGCTCTGCTAGCTTACCATTAAGCTAGCAGAGCATGGGGTAACGCACCCCAACAAAGATCATTTAATTTTTCATTAGGGCATTTAATTAGCGTCTAATTATGAGACTATTATGATTGTTCCGGATTAATGGACATTATTATTTAAGTGAAACTATTTGAACGTATGTATATTTCTGTGCTAGCGAACAGGATGGGTTACAAGATGTATCGTACAAATGTTTTTAAGTAGTTAAACAAAGTTAAGGAGTTAAACATATGACATCCATATAATATGGCCAAGATTACACTATTTAACTATGCTTGAATATGAACGAGCTGAATTAAAAATTAGTTTTAATTTTCAAATAACAAAAAGGTATCTATATATTGTACAATACGCTATTATAGAAAGTCAATCTCGCAATGTGATTTACATTCAAGGATTGAGCCAACATATTTAACAGCAGCTAAATGCAGAAACATCTTTGAATGATCTACCTTTGGCAATTTCATAAAATAATCAACTTCTTGAGAACGTTATTCCTATATATGTAAAGAATTTTAAGTAGAAGTGTCAAGCCGGTCCTTGCGAATACTTTCTAATTTGTCCACCAGAGGCATTGGTGGTTCTGCAATCAGCGTATAGGTGGTTCGGAGCTTTGCTAAGCAAGTGGTTGTTTGGGGCAAGGTTCTAATCTTGGGTGGGCGGGATGGGGCTACAATTGTCTTGGTCTGAGATAAGAGTTGGATCGGCTGGAGGGGGTCAGACGAGAGAGAATATTTTAATTGGTGGAGGAGTCGTTGGCTGGAGATAAGGATTGAATTTTAGATAAGATTGTGTATTTTAATTGGTTGGTGCTTGGAGAAGTCTATTATAATTGGTAATTGTATTTCTCGGAAGACATGTCATATTCAAGGGGGAATTTTGATAAACATTGAACTATAGCACGTGTTTTGGTTGTGGTAATTCTCGGAAGACATGAAATATTCAACGGGGAATTTTTATATCTGCCCATGTGTGATAACCTTTGATCTATATGTGCCGGGAACAATATGGTTACCTTTGATCTATAAATGTTTGCTATTGTTAAGTATTTCGATAATAATATTTTTCTATATAATTGTGGAAAAAATTTTTGTCATAAAAACTGCATATATCTATGAATTTGTGCAAGCGGTTGCCTTTGAAATTGTGTTAGGGGGTAATGGTATAAAGGGTCCCCATAAAAGAATACTACATAACCAAAACCAACTTGTTTGTTTAAAATATCACTCTGAGAAGTTTAAATATTCATCGAACATTTTTTTAAAATATTCTGCAAACAGTAAGTTAATAATTCAAGACGGTAAGTTTATAATCTTTTTAATCAAAAGAAATATTATAGATTTTGTTCTACAAATAGAAAATGGATACTTACAATTGAACACAATTACACGTTATAAATGATGGATATAGTAGTACGGGGATGACAAAGCAAGCAGAACAGGCGGTGAAAATGATTAGGATGGTAGAGGAAGCCGATCAGTGGATAAAGCTAAATAAACAAAATTTGCGTTTATTTAGACAATTGTTAGCGTTGAGAAAGGAAAATCGTCTACGTCTTGAATCCAATATTGGTTGGTGTAAAGCATACCTGCGGAAACTTCACCGACCCCGATCAAACTTAATTAAACAATGTGGTGGTGCGATAAAAAGGGTAAATCGTCATCTGATCTGGAAGATGATCCAAGTGCAGCACAAAAGTCGTGTGAAGACTGATATGATAAGACTGGTACTCATAAAGATCCAAAAATATTTTTCAACCGGGCATTTCTGATGTTCCACCGACACGTTCGGCGAGAATTATTTAATCACCCCCTCAAAGTAGTTGATTAAAGCATTGATAGTACCATAAGACAATGAAAATATGGAAATGAATCATGGGTTATATACACAAAATATTCAAAAACATGTACCATACAGTGTAGGGTACTATGCGTTTTGAATCTTTGATCCCATCCAAGCATTCTACAAGGCGTACCGTGGTACCAATTGTGTTTAAAGTTTTGTCCATCAAATGCAAAAAGTTGCATATACACGAGGTGAAAAAGTCACCAACATCAAACCAATGTACAGAAATGTCGTATCTGTATTCGAGATATTACACCTGAGCATATCAGGTACATGATAATTCACACAGAACAGGATTCTATAGAGCCCGGCTCACCAATCGTGTTATTTAAATTATCACAACTCAAAAGTAATATCTGTTGTGATGCACAGTTTAAGCGGATGTGATTCACAATTTATTATTGAAAGCTGACGGAATTCGACGGTCAAGTTGATGTCAGATTTTTCCTTCAGATTTTTGACCGACAAGTAAAAAGTCTGGACTCCGATTTAAATAATGACAAAATGTCTATATTACATAAGGAAGTAAGTTATAATAAAAATAAATAAAAACAGAGCCGTATTTATAATACTTAGTTTTTTCAGGTAAGTAATGATGATCAATTTGAATTATTTACACGAAAAGGTGTATTTCCATATAAATACATGTCTAGTTGGAAATGTCTCCAAGAAACACAATTATCAATACAGGAGACATATTACAGTATACTAACAGATGAGCACATAACTGATGAATATTATAACCACGCTTAACATGTGTGGAACACAATCAATTTACAAACACTAGGTGACTATTCAGACCTGTATATAAAAAATAACGTATCGCTACTCGCGGATTTTTTTGAAAATTTCACATGAAACTTCTATGCGTAGTCACGATCTTGATCCGGCTTACGATTACATACTACCTAGCTACACGTTCACAAACATTGATGACTTGTTGTTTATCGAAAAAGGAATCAGTGGTGTAGTAAGCCAATTTTCAAATCGCTATGTGAATGCTAAAAACAAGTACTTGACAGAAGGGAGTAACAAAAATCAGGAAGATCAACTTCTAATGTACAACGATGTGGTGAATTTGTAGGGTCGTGTTAAGAGTCAATATCTACCAATAAACAATCTCATGTGGGTGGAAACACCAAGCAATGAAAATATTCCCGACGATTCACTTGTTGGGTACTTTGGAGAAGTGGATCTTGCCACCATGTCTAGAGACAACTAAAACACCTGGATCAAAACAAAAATTCCTGCTCACAGCCTTATATAATAAGATCAACAATGTCGTGAACTTCAGAAACTTAAAACTGCAAATGCAACTTGGAGTTAAAGTGACTCACTACCATCGCGGACTACAGTTCGATACATCTCCATGGTTGAAGTCGTATTTTGATTTCAATACCGAAATGCGTAAGAATGCATCAAATGAGTATGAAAAATCATTAATTAATCTCCGTCTACAAAACACCATATTGTATACATACGCAAAAATTGGTATGGAAAATATGTTAAGAGACTGGTTGCTCAACTAAATTTTCACAGTATGTTAGTGCTTAACGTCAGTATTGTTAAAATCTAAAAAGCCCAGGTATTATTCAACAAGCCCATCTATATTGGCTTCACGATTTTGGATCAATCGAGAACGTTTGTGTACAATTTTCATTATAATTACATGTACCAGCGTTACGGTCGTAAAATTATATGATTACTCTATACATATACTGATAGTTTAGTGTATGATGTGACTCATACTGACGTCTATGAAGTCATGAAGCAGGACATTGATCGTTTCGATACTGCTGACTATGCACCAGATAACATCTATGGTATTCCACTTTGCAATAAGAAAGTAAAGGGGCTAATGTTCGATGAAAATAATGTAGAAGTTATGTTAGAATTTGTTAGATTGCGGAATAAAATGTATTCTATTCGGATTAGAGACCAGAAAAACAAAAGTCTTAAAAAGTCAACTATTAGAATACTAATATTTTGATGACTATAAAAGATGTTTGCAGGAGAACCATGAATCACATTTTGTTCAACAAAGTTACCGATCAAAGTGTCATTAGATATACACCATCAAACAGCAGAAAATTGGCTTATCACTCGATGATAAGAAACGTTATATTACTGCTAATTCTAGTGAAACGAGACCGTCGGGTCATTATAGCATAAATAGTTGATTTTTGGGAGAGAGGGTGGGGGACTTAAATATGAATGTTATCGAGAGAAAAACATTATTTAGTATTGGTTTAGACATCATGGAGGACTTGAAACTTGGACGAATTGGTTTAGACAACAGCAATCGACTTGAAACGAACAAAAAAAATATTTAGAAAAAATTTAATAAAATATAAAATTTTTTCAAAATAAAAGAATATTTAATTTGGATTAGATAAATAAAGATTAACATAACATAATACTATTGTTTAATATAAAAATATTAATATTAATTAAGAGGAAGAAAGATAAGAGAGATAATATGTTTAAGTTAATAAAGAAAATTAAATTGATATGCCATTTTGTAAGGATTTAATAATCGTACGATCATAAAAAGAAATAATAGAGTGTAGCAAGAGATCGTGTTTTGGCCCTTTAAATAATTTCTAGTGTAAATTAGATTAGTTATTACACATCCCACTGCTATCAGAAATTATTTCCAGAGATTTGTATTACGTTAATGGCACCTTTGGACCCCCCTTTTCATTTTTTCTCCTTTCTCGATTACAATCGTTACCCGGATTCATACCAGTCCAAGCAGCCGAGCGCTCTAAGGCGTTATGTCTAAGCAGTATGCAGTACTTGGAAACTGGGAGGTTATGGGTTCGAATCCCGGCATCGGCAGTTTATCAATTATAAAAATAAAAAAAAAAAGGCGGTTAATTTACTTAACTGTCGGCGTATGGACAAGAACGAAGTAAACGGCTATGCTTGAGAAGGTTTTCTGCAGTTTCCTTCACGAACTCCAGAGGAATATCGGCATAGTTTCTATCATAGTTGGCTGCAGCCGCATATCCTACCATTTCCTAGTTTATTCACAAATTCCTTCCAATCCTCTCACATTCTCACATCCTAAGGCATCACAAGGGACCTTATGGTCGAAGTGTAGCCCGTCCAGGGCAGCCTTTTTAATCTACCTCTATCTACTCGGATTCAAGTATAATTTTGAAACAAACAAAACTTTACTAAGAGCAAATTATTTCTACCATTTAAATAAACAAAATACACATATTTACTAAGTTCAAACTAATTAATAGTATTCTAAATATTAAATAATCAATATGGTTATTCAGTAAACTAAATAATGACTTGACCGGGTAGTTACCAATTACATAAAATATATACGTTCGATTTACTAACCCAAAATCGTATTAAAATTATTTACAGAAAAATATCTAACAAACCTAATTAATTTAAATTTATGAGTTTCGCAGCCTTAACCGATTTTCATGAACAATGTCAAATTACATTCGAAGGTATTGTGAAGAACAATTGTTACTTAGTAATTCATTATTTCAACAGATACTAAGTGAAGAATATATATATATATATATATTATTCGTGTTGAAACCCATAAAGAGTGTCTTGTAGAAAACTTATGATGAGAGTGTTTCTACTTGCCACCCATAAAGAGAGCGTTTTTAGCTTGACGCTCCTACGAAGAGTAAATGTCTGAACTCAGCAGTGTATAAAGCAAAATCGGATCAAAAACAATAAACAATTGAACAACAATGCGCGAGCAAAAATTTACATAATGAACAGAAAAATAAATGTGTTTACTAGCAAAAATAATAGATAGTGACGTCCATATGTATGGTAAAATACTAACCACTTCGAAAGTGACATCCGTATACATGAACGTATAAATATAATTTTACTATATCGGAACGATATGTGACACAAATCATTGCACAAGTGTTCGGGAAAAAAAATAAAAAAATTCTTAAAATACGCAGTACAAAAGAATTTTTTGCTTTTTTTGAAACTAAGATAAGAAAGATAAAGCGAAACTGAATTATTTAAGAAAGTAAGAATCAAACAAAGTATAAGGTATTAGTTACAAAAGATTAATCTAAACACACAAAATTAAAGGAAATACATATCAAAATGACAATATGTAAAAAGTAATATATAGAATAAAAAAATAAGAAGTTACAAATCAAACAGAATAAGTATGAGAAAGAGAAAAAATTTACTAAATATAAAATTTAGTAAGACAATAGAAAAAGATATTAAGTATATAAGAAACAATGGTACAAGAAATATCTAAAGAAAAAAAGCAAGTAAAAGAAATAACTTTCCTTCTCTCTATGGACTAATCCCGAGAATAATTTGTTAAATCAAACTTTTACTAACTAAAGAAATACCAAAACAGAGAGAAAGAAAACTAATAAAAAAATATCAAAAGCGAAAAAAAAAAAAAGTAATAACGGTATATTGAAATTAAATAGATTATATCACAATATATAATTCTATATAAGTTTTAGAAAAATGGTTTTTGTTAATTAAGATTCACAATTAAAGTTACTTGTAAAGAAGGTAATTGAACTTATATAATTAATACATATATGCGATTTTCGAAATTGACTAGAAACAGTATTTTGTAGTTGCAGTGACGATGGAGTATTAAATTTGATTATTTTATAGGGTCCACTAAACCGATCTTGGAATTTGCGATCTGAATCGATAGTTGAGACGTTCTTTAAATTTTTCACCATAACTACATCATTAACTTGAAATTTTAAAATATCTGGTTTGTCGGTCGGACGATGAAATTAGTGGACTCACATAATCAATACACAGATGGGTCCAAATTTCAGACGGGGTGAAGAAGTTAGGTTTTAGCACAGTAGTTGAGTTAGATGGTTAGGCTTTAGCACAAATTTCACATTTAAGCACGTAATTTATCACTGATATAAATAAGTTTGCATACCAAAATATTTTTGAGATATCACGATAAGTTTTAGTTATACCGTTAAGGTTGATTTGATGAAAATACTCAATCATAAAATTTAGTATGTTTTTCGGTAATACTCTACGAACACGATTTTTCCCCACGAATTTTCCCAAAATATCATCGCAAATATTGGAATCTTTGACATTTTTCCCTGAATTAATTTTCTAATAAGTAAATTTACAAAATTCTGACAATTATGACAGTTTTGAGAGTAACGTACGGAAATATAGCCTTGTAGCTCAGTATCAATTAATGTATTTACTAAGAATACCGGATCAGATGAGTGAGTAGTTTCGTCATCTACATAATCTTTACAAAAATTTGTTACTTCAAAGAGGCGTGATAAGGTATCACATGTGAAATGTTTCTTTACCTTTCACATAAGTAGAAGACTCAAGTGACTTCTGGCGCATACTTCCAAATTTGTCCACCAGAGACATTGGTGGCGTTGCGATCGGTGATAGTGGTTCGGACATTGGTGGCGCTGCGATCGGTGGTTGTGGTTTGGAACTTTGCTAAGCGAGTGGAGGGGCAGAGGCGTGTGCTCTGAAAGGTTCTGCTCTCGGTTAAGTTTGGAGAGATGGTATTGGTGGGGGCGCTGCGATCGTATTGGCGTGAGATTAAATTGGGAGGAATCAATTGATAACCATTGCAGGTGTTCGTTGTGACGTAAGTGGTAACCTTAAAGATGTCAGAACCAGTTATTTCTGCAGTTAGTTTTGTTGAAATTAAGTATAACTAATTTTTGCTGATTCAGTAAATTTGTTTATTAAAATGATATATCATATTACATAAAAATTGTCTATTAATCAAAATTCATTTCATAACCATTGCAGGTGTTTTGTTGTGACGTAAGTGGTAACCTTGAACATGTCCGAACTAGTTATTTCTGCAGTTAGTTTTGTTGAAATTAACTAGAGCTTAATTTTGCTGATTCAGTAAATTTTTGTCTATTGTAATGATGTATCATATTACATAAATACTGTCTATTAATCGAAATTCATCAAATTATTAAGCAACATCCGCTGTACAATCCAAAGCCACGTGCATTTTATAAAATTGATGACAAAGCAAATTCTCACGTGCAATTTTATAAAATTTCTGAAGTTAATTTTTGTTGAAATTAACTAGATTTGAATTTTGCTGATTCAGTAAATTTGCGTTTATTGCAATGATATATCATATTACATAAAAGTTGTCTATTAATCAAAATTAATTTTTTTTTTGGAATCAAATTTTAATTTTTTTTAATTGCATTGTAAGGAAGTTTTGCTGATTCGATGAATTTGCATTTATTGTAATCATATATCATATTACATAAAAATTGTCTATTAATCAAAATTCTAGTACAGTTTTCTGATCATATTACAATGAATTTGTTTGCATTTTTTTTGTCGGCGTGTGCTTTGATAAAAAAAGATGGTTATATTTGAATATCATTAACGATTTGTAGTTGAATGATGGTGAGAAAAATTGATTGTGAGGTAGATAAAAATAAGGATAGGATTATTGTATAAAAGGATATTAAAAAAAGAGAATTACTTATTAAAAATTAATTTAGTTTTGAAGTATTATTCAAAAGTAAAACCTAAAAAATAATTGACGCAGCCGACGTTGCTGTTTGAAGCCAGCAATCAAAATGGGGGATTTACCAATGAAGGAAAAGATTCCCATCAGAAAACTAGAGAGGGTATCGACCAAATATGGCGATCAGATAAAGGCGACGGTTAAAGTATCAATGGAAGGGGATATAGTGGTCGAATCAGTTTTCTTTCCGAGCCACTATAACATACTAACCGATAACATAATAAATACCATCATTTCAACATCTTCATTTATGTGTATTGAGGATCAAGTTGGTCATAGCTGCATATATCAATAAAACATTACGAGTAACCGGTAGAAAAAATCACAAAGATTGTTTTAATCAAGCTATTACTATAATATTTAAAATTTTTAATTTTTAAATTGAATACCACTATCGATACATACAGTTTACATGGCATTTATTTTAATTATTTACCATTATGGAAATCAATATCACTGAAAAATCACATTGATCTATTTGAAAATATGGAGAAGCATGGAATATATTCAGAATAATTTAATGTGCGTATTTACTTTAGTTATGTTTATCGATTTTTTATAAAAATATATAAATTTATTATAGATGCAATTTTATCAACTTATGGATGCTTGTCGTTGGAGTATCCCCAAAAAGTTATTATACGCTATGAGATATTCCTATTTAGAAATTGATGATTGTTTTCATATCGCAGCAATTATAGTTAGAAACACTTTGGATCCTGCTTTATTTGTAAATTATTTTACAAATATAAATGGTATGCAACTGATTTCGATAAGTTTGAAACACTACTATATGAATGTTGTGATGATTTTACTTATGGAAATAATTTGAGAGAGAAATGGATGACATATGATATTCGTCGAAAACAATGGGTCGGCATAAGTGGAAGAATTGACAACCAAATGTTTGTGTGGTATGAAGTTATGGACCCTTATATACTATGTGGAATGCTGTATCAGCTACTTGATTATGGTAGATTGAGCGAGCATGACTGAGTAGTATAGTCAGGTCTGTCCTGGTGCAGAGCCGCCAGATTTGACCACCAGAGTGTCAAGTGGCGCTGCGATCGCATGATGAGATGACGTCAGAGTGGTTCTGAACTTTGCTAAGGTGGTGTATGATCTTATCTCAGTGGACAGGAAATGAGTTTCCGTTGTTGACAGGATGTTCGTTTCCGTTGTCTGTAAGTTTTGTTAAAATAAACTATTTAAAAATATGTGGGCGTTTCCTGTGTGTGTGTTTTTTATCAGAGTCGTAACCTTGGACATGTTAAAACCTGTGTGGCGCTGCGATCGCATGTTGAGATGACGTCAGAGTGGTTTGGAACTTTGCTAAGGTGGCGTATGATCTTATCTCAGCGGACAGGAAATGAGTTTCCGTTGTTGACAGGATGTTCGTTTCCGTTGTCTGTAAGTTTTGTTGAAATAAACTAATTAAAAATATGTGTGGGCGTTTCCCAGTTCGTGAGTCGTAACCTTGGACATGTTAGAACCTGTTAGTTTTTGTTTGCTGTTATCACAGGAAATCATGCGTTCGTAATCTGATGTGTGTGGGTTTTTTCCTGTGTGTATCATCGTAAGTGGTAACCTTGGACATGTCATAACCAGTTAGTTTTTTTCAAATAACCTAGATCTGTTATCACAGACCGGTGGGCCTATTATCAACGGGGGGATACAGTTTCCGGTAATGTGGGCGAAAAAAATAGTATAAATGAGGTGTTCACAACCATTAAAAGTATTAGTGTATTATATATCTATATAAGTCAATAGTTCAAATGAACAAAGAAGATCGTAAATTGTTGGAAAGCTGTACGCTTAGACCATGTATAAAATTAAGTGAATTACCACTAAAGGAAAAATTCAAGATTAATGAATTAACGCGTATAGAGACTAAATATGGATCTCTAATAAAAGCAACGATTAATACTACAAATGCTATAGAGTCTGTGTTTTTACCGGTGAGATTTAATACTTTGAGTGATACAATTCTAAACACATTCAACACGAAACCATCGTATTTGCGAATAGAAGGAGCTGTTGGTAGGAGCTGGCAATTGACCCATGATCTGTATGAGGTAGATGAGTTCGATATAGAAGAATCACAGGCATTGTTTTAAAAAAATTAACAATAATTAAAAAAAATAAAAAATAATTATGGATAAATACAGTTATTTCAATAATTTACCATTGTGGGGATTAATGTCACTCAAAAATCACATTGATTTATTTGATAATTTGGAGAAGCATGGTATATATTCAGAAAATTTTAATTTGAGTATTTACTTTATTTATCTTTTATCGTTTTTTAATAAAATATAAATTTATTTATTATAGATTGAATTTTACCAACTTATGAATGCGTGTCAATGGAGTATCCCTAAAAAGTTATTAGACGCTATGAGATATTCCCATTTAGAAATTGATGATTGTTTTCACATCGCAGCATATATCGTTAGGAATACTTTGGATCCTGCTGTATTTGTAAATTACGTTAAGAAATTTAAATCACATTCAACCGATTTCGATCAGTTTGAAAAACTACTATATGAATGTTGTGATGATTTTACTTATGGCAGTAACTTGAGAAAAAATTGGGGTACATACGATATACGTCGAAAACAATGGGTCGGCATAAGTGGCAGAATTGACAACCAAATGTTTGTGTGGTATGAAGTTATGAACCCTTATATAATATGTTGAATGCTGTATCAGCAACTTAAAACTATTTCAGAAAGGTTTGAACCTTGGATGTATGCTACAAATTGTAATCAAATAAAAAACGTTTATAATTAGTCAATGTTTAATTTTAGAATACCCCCTCCTCCCACTATATGTTTTTTTTCAGATTTAAAAATACCTTGTTTGTAGGTAATTAGGTTCTTTTATAATAAAAAAACATTGAAAAAAATCTTAACATGTTTATTTTACACATGATAAAAAATTCTCAAAATATTGTAAAAACGATATTGAAATCACTTATATATGTAATTAGGTATTTTCATAATAAAAACATTTAAAATTTTTTTTTTACTTTATTTTATTTTAATAACAATATATATATATATATATATATACAATAAAAAAATATTAAAAAAAGATGAATCTAAAAAAAAATTTTTCATCATTAAAATTTAGTCACTTTAGATAAAATACAAATATTTAATCACATTTCAATGACCATATCCTCGGATAGGTCAATAAAAAATTAAAAAAGATTTATCTAAAAAAAATTTTTTTACATTAAAATTTTTAATCACATTGAATAAAAATATTTACTCACATTCCATATCTCTCAATATCATGCTCGATTAGTTCGTAAACTACTCCCTCCGGTAGGTCAATTGCACGGCTGATAAAATCTGGTGGTTCTAAAATAAAAAAAAACTTTAGTAAAAAAATAAAAAAAAAAAAAATCAATAGACGTACGTTCACACATCAGGTAGTATAGATCAATTAATGCGCAATGTAGAGGCACTATATCTTCAATGCTTGCTAGCATTACTGCTAGCAAACCTTTTGCCTCTTCAAATTTTACTAACAAAAAAAATAAAATAAAAAATTTAGTTAATTATTTATTATTTATGAATTTATTTTGAAAAAATATATTGAGAAAAATTTTAAAAACTTACATTGTCGAATTAAAAAATACAAATATAGTGCTCTCACTATCATTTTAAGAACAAGACTAAAATTTTATTACAAAAAATTTGCGTTGCTTTTAATAAAAAAATTATAATTGGGGCGGTTATAGACAAAAGAATATGATAAAAAAATATTTTTTAAAAGAGCAAAGGATGTGTATGTGAAAAACAAATTTTTATTTTAAAATTAGAAGTACAAGTTATCATTCTTTAATGTAAATGTATTCATCAAAACCTTTCGATTATTCTTTAATTTCAATGTATTCATCGAAACCACTTCGATAGCGGCCATCATTAAGGGGGAAATTTTTCATTATTACAACGAATCCGTTTGGAGAAGACCAACAATAAGTACATAAATCACGAAATTTTTGAAAATTCATATTAGAGCCCCCTACATGATAATCGAAGATGTGTTTTAAATTCAAATCATCCGATTGGAATATCACCAAACAATTTGTATTATCCCTTTTGTTATGCTTTGGAACACGTGCATAGCTCTGGCAAAGGTAAAAAATATCAATTTTTCGATGACGTCCCATACTAAAGAATTCTCTGATTCGTTTTTGGGAATGACAGTTCACATCATCGAAAATGAATAGGCTTTGTTCACGTGC
This sequence comes from Nineta flava, assembly GCA_963920215.1. Classification (NCBI taxonomy): domain Eukaryota; kingdom Metazoa; phylum Arthropoda; class Insecta; order Neuroptera; family Chrysopidae; genus Nineta; species Nineta flava. The sequence goes on along the minus strand of OY986046.1, from coordinate 36,119,378 downwards.
TTCATTCGGATCAAGAATTTCACTAGTATCACTAAATGGAAAATATTCCACTCCATCCACTAGTTTTATAGTTCCTTCAAGTAAGATATTTTTGCTGATAAAGAGAATTACTGTAGACATAGATGTTTTTAAATCGTAAACCATTTTCATGATAAATTAAGTTTAGCATAAGATATGTTTTACCACAACCACTAGGACCACATATTATTGCTCGTAGTGAATCTGAAAATAGGGGGCCACGATAGGAGTGATTATCTGTATTATTGGGTATTAAATCTTTAACAATGAGTGAATGCTGTTGTTTATGAAAGCGCATTTTTCATACAACTAAAGCTAAAATATAAAAACAACTCATTTAAATAGATGTGAACATGCTTGCTTAAAACATTTAGTAGTATGCCTCGTTAGAGGACACATCAAGGAAAATATATTGTTAATACACTTATAAATAAATTACCGATTGAGCTACACATACCAACTTCTAAATATTGTGGACCAGGCACTAAGCTAAAGGAACGATTAGCACGTGGTGACAAGCCAAAAAACGCATTGGATCAGGCTTGTATGGTGCATGATATCGCTTACTCAAAAAGTAAAGATTTAAAGGAGCGTCATCTGGCAGATAAACAATTAGGTGAAGCCGCTTGGAAACGTACAAAGCCATCCGATTCAACAGTTGGTGAAAGGGCAGCGGCTCTATTCGTCACAGGCGCTATGAAAACAAAAACTGCTCTTGGTATGGGATTGAAAATCAGAAAGAAGAAGAAATACATTAAAAGAATCTCAACCAGTGGATTTAAAGGCCGCAGTAAAGATTGCAAAAGCTGCAGTACGCGGTCAACGTATTAAAGCACCAACACTTGTAATACCAGTTCCAAAATCTGGAGGTGTGCTTCCATTAATCCCCATATTTGCTGGACTCTTGGCTCTAGGAGCTTTAGCTGGTGGGCGGCAGGTATTGGTAAAGCTGTAACAAATTATAAAAATGCACGTGAACAACTTGGTGAGAGTCAACGTCACAATAAAACAATGGAGGCTATAGCAATGGGTAAAGGCTTGTATTTAAAACCTTACAACAGGGGTACGGGGCGATACCTAACAAAAAACTAATAACGACGATACCACGCAGAGCATTTTATGGTACAAAACTGCGTGCGTATGCTAAAAAATTAAATATTCCGTATTTTCGTGGTGTTTTTATGCGTGACACCCTACCTAAATCACCAAACAAATATGAGTGTGGAATTAAAAATCATGATATAGCTAAAAATAGTGGGACTCATTGGACAGCATATAAAAAATTAAATAAGAATGTTATCTATTTCGATAGCTTTGGAAACCTTCAGCCGCCGCAAGAGTTAATTAAATACTTTAAAGGATGTGATATCCAGTATAATTTTAATCAAAAACAAAAATTCAATACAATTGTATGTGGTCATTTATGTTTAGAATATTTGTTGGATAAATAAACCGACACATGTTAAAAACTTATCATTTATCAATATGTCGTTCATGCTTACGTTCACAGGTAATAGCTCTGTTTTATCTACAGACTATTTTCCACCCATAGAGTTAGATAAAAATTCAAATTATGTAATGGGGCTCGTGGATTTGCAAACATATCACGCAATACCAAATGTTGATATAACAAACAATAAATTTTATTATTATGATGATGATAAGGTAATTGAAATACCTGTTGGATCGTATGAAATTGATAACATTTCACGCTATTTAAGTCGTTCTCTAGATGGAAAAGCAACTATTCTTTTGCATGCCTACACAAACACCCTTACATGTGAAATAAAGTGCACAAAAATGATAAATTTTGAACCATTGGACTCAATTGGTCCGATGTTGGGTTTCAAAAATAAAAAACTCAGTGCGGATAGTAGACCGTGAATCTAGTGTTAACATTCTCTCTGTAGAGACAATATATGTTATTTGTAATATTATAAGTGGTTCATATCATAACAATCAAATCAATCACACAATTTTTCATTTCTCATTAAATTTACCTCCAGGTTATAAAATTGTGGTGCACCCCACTAATGTTATCTATTTACCCATCAATTGTCAAGCTATTAACAATATTACGCTCTCTTTGGTGGATCAATCTGGTAAATTAGTAAACTTTAGAGGTGAAAATATAAAAATTGGACTGCATCTGAAAACTGTATAATGGGTTTTGTATTTAATCACCCTACCCATTACATTGGAGGTAGTGTTTCGACAAACAGTCAGAAAAAACAAGTTCTATCAGACAACAATAGAATAAAGCATAATAATCGAAACCGATTACAACATAACAATCGAAACCGACTATCACTCATTAATCGAAAAATTCTACAATCAATTGGTATAAAAGTAAAAAAATAATTAAATAACGGCAGGTTGTTGGTTAAAATTTAGTTGTTGGCTTAAATTAAAGAAATCATTTATACGTATAAAATTTACTTGTCTTAAAAAAAAGAAACATGACAGAAATTTTAGAAGTAACCAACGTACCTGAGTGTGATAATACGATTACAGGACTAGAATATCACAATCATCAAGCGTATAATAGTAGTATAGTCAAGTCACTCCTGGAACAGAGCTTCCAGATTTGACCACCAGAGTGTCATGTGGCGCTGCGATCGCACGTTGAGATGACGTCAGAGTGGTTCTGAACTTTGCTAAGGTGGCGTATGATCTTATCTCAGTGGACAGGAAATGAGTTTCCGGAGTTGACAGGATGTTCGTTTCCGTTGTGTGTAAGTTTTGTTGAAATAAACTAATTAAAAATATGTGTGGGCGTTTCCTGTGTGTGTGTGTTTTTTATCAGAGTCGTAACCTTGGACATGTTAAAACCTGTGTGGTGCTGCGATCGCATGTTGAGATGACGTCAGAGTGGTTTGGAACTTTGCTAAGGTGGCGTATGATCTTATCTCAGTGGACAGGAAATGAGTTTCCGTTGTTGACAGGATGTTCGTTTCCGTTGTCTGTAAGTTTTATTGAAATAATCTAATTAAAAATATGTGTGGGCATTTCCCAGTTCGTGAATCGTATCCTTGGACATATTAGAACCAGTTAGTTTTTGTTTGCTGTTATCACAGGAAATCATGTGTTCGTTATCTGATGAGCGTGGGTTTTTTCCTGTGTGTATCATTGTAAGTGGTAACCTTGAACATGTCATAACCAGTTAGTTTTTTTGAAATTAACTAGAACTGTTATCACAGACCGCAATGGGGCCTCTTATCAACGGGGGGATACAGTTTCCGGTAATGTGGGCGAAAAGAATTGTATAAATAAATTGTTCACAATCGTTGAAGTATCAATGTTTTTAAATTCATTGATTTTGAGTTATATTTGAATTACATGAACCCTACAGTGGTGGGTACTATGTCAAATGCACTCATGATACAAACCAATCCTTTTATAAGGCGTACCGTGGTGTTGATTGTGTGAAATGGTTTATCAATGAACTTCAACTGGTTGCGTATACAGTGGAAAATAGATTGAAGCATATCGAACCAATGATTCCGCTCACCATCGAACAAGAACTGGACTTTATGTCAGCAGAGAAATGTCATATTTGTAATAGAGATTTTACACCTGAGCATATCGCGTACATGATCATTCACACAGAACAGGATTCTAAAGAGTCCCGGCACACCAATCTTGTAATTTGAATTACAACGAGTCAAAAGTTATACCTGTTGTGATGCACAATTTAAGCGGATATGATTCACATTTCATTAATGAAACTCTGCTGACGGAATTCGATGGTCATATTGATGTGTTGCCCATCAACAAGGAAAAATTCATCAGTTTCACCATACATGTATCGAACATGCAATTTAGATTCATCGACTCCTATCGATTTTCGGCAGACAAGTAAGAGAATCTAGCCTCATATTTAGATAATGATAAAAAGTCTATTTTACATAAGGAAGTAAGTTATAATAAAAATAGATATAAAATAAAAAACAGAGCTGTATTTATGTTTTTTTTTTTTTTTCAGATCAGTAGTGATGAACAATTTCAATTGTTGACAAGAAAAGGTGTATTTCCATATGAATACATGTCTAGTTGGGAACGTCTCCAAGAAACACAATTACCACCAAAAGAGGCGTTCTATAGTATGCTAGTAGATGAACATATAACGGAACAGGATTATGACCATGCTAAACAAGTATGGAACACATTAAATTTACATACACTAGGTGAATACTCAGACCTGTATATGAAAACGGATGTGTTGCTATTGGCGGACATTTTTGAAAATTTCTGTAAAGCTTGTTTGTGTAGTTATGGTCTTGATCCGGCTCACTACTACACACTACCTGGCTACACATGGGAAGCCATGTTGAAATATACCAATGTCAGATTGGAATTATTCACAAACATTGATGACCTTTTGTTTATCGAGATAGGAGTCAGAGGTGGTGTAAGTCAATGCTCAAATCGCTATGGAAAAGCTAACAATAAGTATTTGAGTGAGGGGTATGATCAAACAAAGAAAGAGTATTATCTAATGTATAATGATGTGGTGAATCTTTATGGTGCTACAATGAGTCAACCTCTTCCTAGTGTTAATTTTAAGTGGGTTCAACCACCAAACGTTATGGATATTACCGATGATTCACCAGTCGGTTATCATTTTGAAGTGGACGTGGAAATACCCCAATATCTACATAATTACTTTAGCGATTTACCACCATGTCCAGAGACATCTAAACCACCTGGATCAAAACAAAAATACTTACTCACATCTCTCTTCAATAAAACCAGATATGTCGTGCACTATAGAAATTTAAAACTGTACATACAACTTGGTGTTAAAGTGACACACTACCATCGTGCTCTTCAATTTGATCAATCCACATGGGTGAAACCATATATTAATTTCAACACCAAAAGCATAAGAATGCATCAAATGAGTTAGAAAAGTCCCTATTCAAACTCATAATTAATGCCATTTTCGGTAAGACCATGGAAAATGTGAGAAAATACCGAATTGTGTACATACGGAAAAATTGGGATGGTAAACATGGTGTGAAAAAACTAATAGCCAAACCAAATTTCCATAGTATGATGGTGCTCGACAATGACGTCAGTATCGTGGAACTGAAAAAGACGAACATATTTTTCAATAAGCCAATTTACATCGGTTTCACCATCTTGGATGTATCAAAAACATATGTATATGATTTGAATTACAACTACATGTACACGTGGTATGGTCGTGAAAATGTGAAGCTGTTGTATACAGACACCGACAGTCTAATCTATGATATATCCAATACTGACGTCTATGAGGCTATGAAGCAGGATATTGATCGTTTCGATACTGCTGACTATGCACCCGATAACATCTGTGGTATACCGCTTCGCAATAAGAAAGTCAAGGGCTTAATGTCCGATGAAAATAATGGTGAAGTTATGGTGGAGTTTGTCGGATTGCGAAGCAAAATGTATGCTATTCGGGTGCAAAACAAAAAAGAGACTAAGCGATCCAAGGGTCTTAAGAAGTCGGCAATTGAAAACTAACGTTTGACGATTACAAAAGAAGCCTGAATGAGAATCGGAATTCTTACCACGTTCAACAAAATATTCGATCGAAGCGCCACAAAATTCACACCATTAAACAGCAGAAAGTGGGCTTATCACCGTATGACCAGAAGCGGTACATGATGTTGAATTTGTAGCGGTATCGCTTCAGAAACGAAACCGTGGGGTCATTACTGTATTTTACAACGTTGACGTGCTTTTTCCACCACCACCACTGTAGAAAGAGAGTGAGAGAGAGAGAATCCGTTATTATTAATAATTGTTTTCGAAAAAAATTGGTTAGTATTAGATACACAATGAAAGACTTTAGTAATGGTGTTTTAGTAGCCATTCAACAGAATTGCAGTCTAAATAAAATTAAAAAAATATTATCATATAATTATAAAAAAATGATTAATACGGCTATTAAATGCGATCGACCTGAAACTTTGAATTATCTTATTACGATGGTTGAGCAAATGGGATTAAATGTCAAATTTTCACCATCGACTAACAGTGAAGACATGCAGATTTGGAAATGGATCTTAGATAATATCGACTCGGGCCAAACGGATGGAATAATGGGTCTATCATTGTTCGCACAATCTTATTATAATGTCTTCACATCAGATGATTTATTTGATTACATTAATGTGAAACAAATTGTTGAAACTTTTTTGATGGAGAAAGATGGTGATAATGAATATCATGATGAAGACAGTGATGAAGAGTATCATGCAAATACATGATTTTGTAAAACATCAAGAAATAAAATTTTTTCTATAATTAAAAAATATTTACATGTGATAATATATATATATATATTTATATATATATATATATAGTTTATTTTTGTATAATTATTATCTTTTTTTACATTGTGTTTTTCTTATATATATTTACATGTGATAATAAATAGTATTTTTTTAATTTATAATTGTTATCTTTTCATTTCCTAATAAAAATAGTTTTTTAATTGATATCTTTTTCATATCCCAATTAAAAAAAAAAAAAAAAACATTGTTTTATTTTAGATTACTATACCATACACTATTAAGTAAAAAGACTTTTTGCATCGATATATGAGTTATGAGATGCTTCAAATCCTAACCATTTAACTTTAACCTTTGAACCACGTTTAGCTAACACCTTTTCCACTAAATAAACATTTGGATCGTGAACTTTTTGAAGTTCTTCAGCATAAAACCCACCCTTAATATCTTCGTTGTTGTAGTCCTTTAATAAATATGTTCTTGGATTTGAAAGTTTCACTTCGCGAATGGTGAAAATTTCTGATGTCCATGTCGGATGAAAACCACGATCAAACACTGTTCAAAACTTACTTATTCGAACATGATCACCAACTTTAAAAATTTGTTTTGGTCCCACCATCTTAATGTGATTGAATGAATTATTCAAAACTTGTTTTTCATTGTCTTTGTCTACTTGTGACGGTTTCATTCGAATTGTTCGATGATAAGAGTTATTGTAGCGCTTAATCAATTCCGGTGATATTTTTAACCATTTATAATTACCATACAGACTGAAATGTTTATACAGCATCGATTTTAGTGTACGTATAAATCTCTCTACAATGCACGCCTTTTTTGTTGAATACACAGAATAATGGTTTATGCTGTACACTTTCATTAACCTTTTAAATTTTTCATTGTAAAATTTTGTACCGTTATCTGTTTGTAGGTTTTTCGGTGTATGATCTTTTATAATCTGCTCCATAGCAGTAACAACATCCACAGCGTTTTTAGACTTTAATGGAATAGCCCAACTGTACTTGGAGAAAAAATCAATTACAATCAACATATATTTAAAGTTGGTATTTTGTCTAGCGTACGGAATCATCTCTATCTAGTCAGCCTGATACAAATCATTTATTCCTTTTAGGATTACCCGCCTTCTCTTGAAATTGCGGCGAGCTAATTTATGTAACTCGTTCACAACAATTTGTTTTTTATTCATTTAGTAATTTATATTGTAAACTGATAGTAACATATAAAAACAGAGATTCTCCTAGTGTATACGCTTTATCTTTAGGTAGACCAAACTGTAAACGATCCTGGGGTTTAATTGTAATATATTGATTTCTATTCACAGTGACACCACTAATAACGAATACACAGTACGATGGTGTAATGTTTAAATGATGTATTTTCGCTGATATCGGAAATTCGAATAAAAGAAGTTTTATTTGCATCTATTATATACCAAGATAGGTTAGTGGCTGCATCTTCATAAAATTGTGTAGGCAACGCATTCCGTATTGATATATGAAAACATCCAGTTAATTTTTTCAAACTTTTGTTAAATAATTCAGCGTGATCATTAATTTTATGACGCACATGTGTAGTTAGTGTATGCAAGTCCACGGCATCCGTTGAATATTCCGGACTAGCTACATTAGATATCCTCTTATTTTTTCCATCAAAATATCACTCAGATACATTTGTTGATAAACACTTTGTTTCAAGACTTTGTAAGTTCACCGTATCATGTATGTCTGTAGGATTTTGTACATTAATAATTCGCTTGAATTTTGCATCTAAGTTATCACCTGATGATACATCATTAGTTTTTAAATGATAATTTTTGAGGAGAGAGCGACCGAATTTATCTATACTGTCCATGATGAAGTCTGAATATTGAATGATGGATACATCAATTTTATATTACTATATATCAACAGCTAAGGTTCAACACTTATAAGAGACCTCTTTTAAAGCGCTTTTTTTATAGAAAAACCTCTTATAAAGTGACCTGTTTATAAAATAACCTCTTTAAAAGAGGCCTCTTATAAAGAGGTTTTAAGAAACAGACCTGTTCATAAGAGATTCAGTATATTATATTTTCTTCTCTTAGTTCTGATATGATAGAATTTATCTCATTCACATGACTATTATTTCCGGCTGCTTGTGATGCATACAAAAGGCGTAATCTATCAACCAATTCATCGGCTACATTCCAATATACATAATTTATAGGTTTATTATTAACTGTACATAACGTTAAACCATCACCAGAAACGGATAAGTGTTTCTTAATAATATTTCTATATTTAAAAATTTTTGAACCTTGAATTTGTCCTGAGGAGTCATAATTACGCTTATGAGCATTAGTAGATCTTACAATTTCTATATACTTGTTTAAATATTCTTCAGTATAATTTTCAGGTGAATTTTTTACTAAAAGTTCATATAAACCTAAAGTTCCATTATACCACTTTTCACTTGCACAACTTGTATATCGTTATGGTTAATGTTAACAGAACTATTACCTATATACAATTTATAATAATTAATCAATCCATAATAATTATCAATGAGTTTACCATCTTTATTTGCAAATATATCATAAATGTATTTACCATACATATCAGTGAAATAATGACGTGTGTGGTGTACATTTTCTTCTGATTTTAAAATATCCCTAAATACATCATCGGGAGTGCGTGTACCTTCATCTATGTAATCAATTGAATGACTTGGTTGAGTGATTGTATTTTTACTAGCTTTAAATAATTTTCTTTTCTTAATTGGTGTGTTAGGTGATTGTTCTTCTTGGTTAATTCCTAGTTTTCTCTTCTTAATTGGCGTGTCAGGTAATTGTTCTTCTTGGTTCACTCCTTCCTTAATTGGTATATACGGTAATTGCTCTTCATGCTTCAATTTCACCTCTTGTTTTTCTACCAGCTTATTCAACGGCTCAGTAATAGGCTCAAATGTCTTCTCTAGGGTAAAAGTGGATACATGTTCACCTGCCTTGAGTGTATTATACTTTTTACGTATAGCATTACTCAATTCCACCAACTCTTTCTTTGTCTTGATCATGTTGTTATCTCATCAAAATACACAACTTAAATGACTATAATTGTTATAGACATATCTTAATAAAAGGGCTTAGAATAAATAAAAAAAAAATTTGATGTTTAAATGTTTAGTTTTTTTTATTGATTATCATATAAAATTAAATTAAAAGATAGTTATATTAAAAAAAATTTTTACAAATAATTTACATTGGATGTTGAACAGTGATTATGATGTAAGATACAAAGTGCTTTCGAACTGACATTATACTTATGAAATGGAATTCCACCTTCTAAAGTTTCAATATGTACGGCCTTTGTTGAATTTAGTGTGAGTTTTTCAATCCATAATTTTTTCTCATCACCCTTACAGTATACAGTATTGTTGTGAACAATGTATGATAAAACCTTTGATAGTTCTCCATAATCGGTGGATCCCTGATTCCAATGTAGACCATGATAATTTTTAGTCAACCAGAACACTACTTTTTTATCGGAATCACTTAAAGCGTTGAATGTAAATGGTGGTTTAAATATATAATGACCAAAATGATTTCCATTCGTATCCACAAACCTGAGTGCCTTAACAATGAACTCATTGTTAACTTTAAATCCTTGTATGTTCACTATGTACGCCATCTTAAAGCACTTTGTTTACAATATTTGTGAGTGGGATATATTTAAATAATCGATCATGAAAAACTTGACAATATGCACGTGTTTTTACAGGAAAATTAGAAGTAGCCTCAAATTCAACACGAATATCCACTGCTGTTGATTTAAGTGATTCAGGGTGGTTTGAACAATCAATAACAAATAAAGGTGCATTCTCTATAAATAAAGCATTACCTAACAAAGGTTCAGCTATAGATCGATTATAGTAGGATTTCTGGAATCTACAATACATATCATATAGGATTGCTGTTTGTTTTTTCCGAAAATTAAGATTTAAATTTGCGTATGGATAAACTTCACCATTTAAATAGACTTTCATGTTCGTAATATTACAATCATCAAATTGGCTGGAATCTTTTAGAATATTCCTATCACGATCTGTTTGGAAGCCTACTACAACATAGTCAGGACACTCTGAACTAGTCTTGACACACCATACTTGCTTATCAGTTTGCTGTATTTCTGGGATAGTGAAGCATTCCAATGATCTAAACCATAAATTTACTTCAGCATTTCGATTTACTACATTATATAGTTTTATATGCATGTCATCAGAAACTTTTGCATATGGAACGCACCATTCTAATTTAGTTATAGTAATTTTCGGTTTAACTGTTGCGATTGCTGAAGTAAAACAATTGATATCATCATTTGCACGAATAATAATAAGTTCTTGTTTCATGTTTACCAGAATTCTAGGATTATCTTCAAAGAAACCCATATATATTTTCAATGGTATACGAACATTGAATACACCACCGGCATCTTTATTGAATTCATCACCAAAACCAGCATTGAGTAACGCTTTACTCTGATTTTAATTTAATGTTAAGTAGTTTTTTATAGTGCTTACAATACCAACATTATTAGTATGATCGATTACTTGACCACCAATTTCATAACGAATTTCTTGGAACATAAATGATATAGCGTTCGATATTAATTGTGCTTTATTTTCAGGATCGTTAGTTACTTTACCTCCAATATTTAAAACACTCTCACATGGTAATGTATATAAATCTTGTGACTGAAAGAAAATTCTAATCTCATCACTGGGCTAAAATTTTGTTGAATTATACGCTTGATGATTGTGATATTCTAGTCCTGTAATCGTATTATCATACTCAGGTACGTTGGTTGCTTCTAAAATTTCTGTCATGTTTCATTTTTTTTAAGACAAGTAAATTTTATACGTATTGTAGGTAATGATTTCTTTAATTGAAGCCAACAACTAAATTTTAACCAACAACCTGCCGTTATTTATTTATTTTTTTACTTTTAAACCAATTGATAATTGAAATTTTCGATTAATGAGTGATAGTCGGTTTCGATTGTTATGTTGTAATCAGTTTCGATTATTATGCTTTATTCTATTGTTGTCTGATAGAACTTGTTTTATCCGACGGTTTGTCGAAACACTACCTCCAATGTAACGGGTAGGCTGATTAAATACAAAATCCAATATACAGTTTTCAGATGCAGTCCAATTTTTATATTTTCACCTCTAAAGTTTACTAATTTACCAGATTGATCCACCAAAGAGAGCGTAATATTGTTAATGGCTTGACAATTGATGGGTAAATAGATAACATTAGTGGGGTGCACCACAATTTTATAACCTGGAGGTAAATTTAACGAGAAATGAAAAATTGTGTGAGTGATTTGATTGTTATGATATGAACCACTTATAATATTACAAATAACATATATTGTCTCTACAGAGAGAATGTTAACACTAGATTCACTGATATGTCTACTATCCGCACTGAGTTTTTTATTTTTGAAACCGAACATCGGACCAATTGAGTCCAATGGTTCAAAATTTATCATGTTTGTTAACTTTATTGCACATTTACGTGTGTTTGTGTAGGCATGCAAAAGAATAGTTGCTTTTCCATCCAGAAAACGACTTAAATAGCGTGAAATGTCATCAATTTCATACGATCCAACAGGTATTTCAATTACCTTATCATCATCATCATAATAAATTTATTGTTTGTTATATAAACATTTGGTATTGCGTGATGTGTTTGCAAATCCACGAGCCCCATTATATAATTTGAATTTTTATCCAACTCCATGGGTGGAAAATAGTCTGTAGATAAAACAGAGCTATTACCTGTGAACGTAAGCATGAACGACATATTGATAATTGATAAGTTTTTAACATGTGTCGGTTTATTTATCCAACAAAAATTCTAAACATAAATGACCACATACAATTGTATTGAATTTTTGTTTTTGATAAAAATTATACTGTTGTATTCGTGCCTGTGTTGTCTAAGCAACCGTGTTTTATTTAATATAAACAATTACAGAAACAACATTATAATAATGATGAAATCATAATACACAACATCTCCCTTTTTTATAAACATAATTAAATTCATATATATAACATTTTTTATTTTTTGTTTAATTTTTCATGAAAACTGAAAATAAAATAGAAATCCTTCCTCCTTCTCAAAACATATCCAATTATTAATATATATATATATATTCATTTAAACATATTCTATTCCAATATGATAAATAAGTTAATTTCTGGTTATCTCAAAATTAAATTAATCTATTTTCAAAATATTATTTAAAGAAAATTATTTTCAAAATATTATAAGAATTTCTGTTTGTTTACTTTAACACCAAAATAAAAATAATTATTTCTTCTTATATGAATACAAATAATTGTAATAAGAAATAACAATACACACAATTGTAATAATTTATTCGCGATAGGTTGATGGTTTCGAAGTTTCACGGCCTCTCATGGTGTAATATGGCACTTTATTTTCTGTGTGATCATCAGTGGACAAATGACACTCATTACCACTTGGCAATTTACACTCATTGCTACTCGCTCTTAAATGATATGAATTTCGTCGCAATATATTATTGTTTTCATTCAAAATTTCATATGATTTTTTGTCAATTTGTTTAATGATTTTCGCAGGTTTCCATTCTTTATTATATTTAAATAACACATTGTCATTTACATTAAAATTGGGTCTACATTTAGTCCTCTTATCATAATATTTTTTAGTTTTAAGTTTTCTATTAAGTAAATATTTTTTGTAACCTGTAACAATTTTAGGTTTTAGTTATGCATGTGTAACGGGCAGTTTAGTTTGGATAAGTCTACTTTGCAATAATTGAGCTGGGGTCCAGTTGCTACCTAATACTGGAGTAGTTCTGTATAATAACAACGCTAACTTTATGTCGTCATTGTTTATGCTACATTTTTTTTAAGATACTTTTTGCAATTTTACGCCCATTTCGGCCATGCCATTCGATTGCGGATATCTGGGGCTAGAGTACACGAAATCAAAATTCCAGTTTCGAGCAAATTCTTTACATTCCGCTGAAGAAAACGGGTTATTATCAGCAACCAATATTTTGGGTATGCCAAAACGTGAAAATATTGATTTAAGTTTTTGAATTATATTTTCGGATGTACCTGATTTTAAAGGCATTTATTCTATCCATTTAGAAAAGTAGTCATAAGCTACTAGGTACAGCTTGTTTTTAAAATCCAATATATCTATACACACTTTAAAAAATGGAATATTGGGAATCTCATGTGGTATTAATGGTTCTTTAATATTGTTATTTTTAAATCTTTCGCAAGATCGACATTTAGAGACAAATTTTTCAACATCACTAGAAATACCTGGCCAATAAACATGTTGTCTTGCTTACCTTTTTGTTTTATCTATACCGAGATGGCCTTCGTGAAGTTTGTTTAACATGTCAGGTCTAAGTTTTTTAGGAATTAATAATCTACAATTGAAATAAACTAATCCGTTTTTAACTATAATTGCATCTTTAAGTTTATACAAAGTTGATAGTTCTCCATGCAATTTATTTTTTGGCCACCCTTTTATATTGTATTCTAACACTTGTTTTAACACCTCATCAGTTTTTGTAGTTTCTATAAACAATTTGTTTTTTTCTTCTGATATTTGAATATCAGTGTTTACTTCAACAATATGAACTAATTCATTATTTACAAAATCGTCGTCTTCATCATCTTTTATTGGACTGAATCGCGAGAGCACATCAGCCACATGCATTTTTTTTCCTGATATATATGTTAGTTTTATTCGATATTTGAGAAATTTTAAACGCATTCGTTGCAAACGCTGTGAGGGTATTGCCGCTATCGGCTTCTCGAATAACGTTACCAAGGGCTTATGATCTGTTAAGATTTCTACATCACGACCGTAAATGAAATGATGATATTTACGCTTTCCAAAGATTAAAGACAATAATTCCCTCTCAATTTGAGCGAAATTTCTTACTGTATCTGACAGACTTCGTGATGCAAAGCTAATGGGTTTATTATGCTGCATCATACAACACCCTAAACCGACCTGACTCGCGTCACATTGTAATGTGATGGGTAATTTCGAATTAGAATTTTTTTAAATTGAAATTTTTGTTATGACTTTTTTAATCTCACTAAAAATTTTTTCATGAAACGGAAGCCAGCACCATTTAATATTTTTTTTTAACAGTTCATTTAAAGGTGATAAAAGATCAGAAAGATGGGGAATAAATTTTATTAGATAATTTATCATGCCCAAAAATTTTTCTAAGTCCTTTACAGATTTAGGTGAACTAAGTTTTAAAATTGAGTCAATATACTCTTTTGCTGGACTAATACCTAGATTTGAAAAATTAAGACCGAAATATTTAACTTCATTCGATTTAAATTGAACTTTATTTTTATTAAATTTAATATTTTTTTCTCTTGTCCTATTAATTACCCGTTGTAAAATTTTATCATGTTCTTCTTCAGTTCGCGCATAAATTAACAGGTCATCAAAATATACAATAACATTGTCTATATTTTTAAAATTTTCTTCATTATGCTCCTGAAATTCTTCAGGGGCGCTAGAAATCCCAAACGGAAGTCTTAGAATTCGATAGAAACCAAGTGGTGTCGAAAATGTGCAAAGTTCACTTGAGGATTTATCCAGTTTAATATGATAAAATCCGTCTTTTAAATCAAAGACTGAGAATATTTTCGCACCCGATAATTTAGAAGCCATTTCATCGACTGTAGGAATCAGCTTATTTTTTCGAATGATAGCCTTATTGACGTCACGGGGATCTAAACACACTCTTAGCGTTTGACCTTTTTTTTCTACAACAACGAGATTACTAACCCATGACTTTGGTTCACATTTTGATATAATACCGCTTGCTTCTAACTCATTTAATTTTAATTTTAATTTGTCGTTTAAGGCTAAAGGTACTCTTCTAGGAGGTTTTATAGTAGGTTTTATGCTTGGATCAATTTTAATATTGTAATAGCCAGGAAATGAACCTAAACCAGTAAACAAATCAGCATTGTTATTAATAAAAATTTTCTTATCGGTTAATTTTGTATTTATTTCAACTTTGTTTACTACTGCCTTTTGTACTAATCCCATTATTACACAATCTAACAAACCTAAAATTGGTTTTATTTTTTTATTGCAGGTGTCATCGACAAAAACAAAATTTATATTATATTTTTTTGATTTCAGTAAACAAGTCAAATTTATTTTGCCCATTGTATTTATTTTACTGCATTATAAGTTTCTAAATTCAAATTAATATGTTTATTAATTTTATTACGATTATCTTTAGCTAGCATTGTGTATGGAATAATAGAAATATCTGCTCCCGTATCTAGTTTGAATGTTACTTTATTATTATTATTAAATTCTAATTGTTGTGTCCATAGACGCTCACCCAAAAAAATTTTTGTGCCTACCTCATCAATAACCAATCCACCATCAGAGCTCGTGCAATCTCTAATATGTTTAGTACTGCTGCAACCAATTGCAAAATGATTTTTTCCACCACACTTGCCACAAATTCGTCCATACGCGGGACAACTTGCAATTTTATGAATTTTACCACATTTTTTACATAAATAATTTCCCGAATGACTAGTATTTTTGGTTTAAGTACTGTCACCATAATTGTCTCTTCTATTTATCTTCCCCATTTTGTTGTATTTCGCCGCCATTTCCTTTTAATTCTCCTTGTTATCGTCAGTTGAAGTTGTTTTTATGCGATAAACAGTTTCTGGAGCATTCATCACACTAGCTTGTTCTCTGCTCAATACTGATGTACGGCCAATTTCAATAGCTTTAACCAAAGTTAATTTTTTCTCACGCAATTATAATTCTCTAAGACGTACATCTCGTAGGCCTTGAATGATTCTATCCATTAACAGCCTTTCTTCAAATTCTTTATATTCACAATCCTTAACAAGATTTTTTAATTCTGTGACAAATGATTCAAAAGTTTCCCCATCTTTTTGATTTCTGCTGTTAAAAAGGAAACTACTAAGCACAAGATTTTTTTGTGGTTGTACATGGTTTTCAAACTTTTGTAGAACTACATCAAATTTCTCTTTTTCACCTTCAGTAAACTCGAAAGTGTTATACAGATCTTTACCCTTAGATCCAATAAAATTTAATAAAACTGCTGTCTTTCTTCCACTCGAAGTTTTGGTGTCGAAAATATCAGCTGCTTTTATAAAAATTTCTAAATCTCTCCTGAATATTTTCCAATTTTCAGCAAAATTACCTTCAAATTTTAATTCACTCGGACGAGAATAGAATTGCATTTTCCCACTTATTACTTATTAATTTAATTTCAATTATTATTTCTGAAGAAATTTATTAACTTGCACTTAGCATCGTTATTAGTTTTTAAATTTAATTAGTTTTTAACTAAATTAGACGAGCACGTGGTTCAAAAAATCGACTGCGCCATGTTGTATTCGTGCCTGTGTTGTCTAAGCAACTGTGTTTTATTTAATATAGTTTTGTACAAAAACAAGTATTACTTATATAATTGTAATAAACAATTACAAAAACAACATTAGAATAATGATGAAATCATAATACACAACAGATATCACATCCTTTAAAGTATTTAATTATCTCTTGCGGCGGCTGAAGGTTTTCAAAGCTATCGAAATAGATAACATTCTTATTTAATTTTTTATATGCTGTCCAATGAGTTCCACTATTTTTAGCTATATCATGATTTATAATTCCACACTCATATTTGTTTGGTGATTTTGGTAGGGTGTCACGCATAAAAACACCACGAAAATACGGAAAATTTAATTTTTAAGCATACGCACGCAGTTTTGTACCATAAAATGCTCTGCGTGGTAGCGTCGTTATTAGTTTTTTGTTAGGAATAGCCCCATACCCCTGTTGTAAGGTTTTAAATACAAGCCTTTACCCATTGCTATAGCCTCTATTGTGTTATTGTGACGTTGACTCTCACCAAGTTGTTCACGTGCACTTTTATAATTTGTTACAGCTTTAGCAATACCTGCCACCCCACCAGCTAAAGCTCCTAGAGCCGAGAGTCCAGCAAATATGGGGATTAAAGGAAGCACAACTCCAGATTGTGGAACTGGTATTACACGTGTTGGTGCCTTAATACGTTGACCGCGTACTGCAGCTTTTGCAATCTTTACTGCGGCCTTTAAATCCACTGGTTGAGATTCTTTTAATGCATGTCTTCTTCTTTCTGATTTTCAATCCCATACCAAGAGCAGTTTTTGTTTTCATAGCGCCTGTGACGAATAGAGCCGCTGCCCTTTCACCAACTGTTGAATCGGATGGCTTTGTACGTTTCCAAGCGGCTTCACCTAATTGTTTATCTGCCAGATGACGCTCCTTTAAATCTTTACTTTTTGAGTAAGCGATATCATGCACCATACAAGCCTGATCCAATGCTTCTTCTGGCTTATCACCATGTGCTAATCGTTCCTTTAGCTTAGTGCCCGGTCCACAATATTTATAAGTTGGTATGTGTAACTCAATCGGTAATTTATTTATAAGTGTATTAACTGTACCTTTTCCTTGATGTGTCCTCGAACGAGGCATACTTCTAAATGTTTCAAGTAATCATGGTCACATCTATTTAAATGAGTTGTTTTTATATTTTAGCTTTAGTTGTATAAAAAATGCGCTTTCATAATCAACAGCATTCTCTTATTATTAAAGATGTAATACCCAATAATACAGATAATCACTCCTATCATGGCCCCCTATTTTCAGATTCACTACGAGCAATAATATGTGGTCCTAGTGGTTGTGGTAAAACAAATCTTTTGCTAAACTTAATTTATCATGAAAATGGTTTACGATTTAAAAACATTTATGTCTACAGTAAATCTCTTTATCAGCAAAAATATCAGTTACTTGAAGGAACTATAAAACTAGTGGATGGAGTTCAATATTTTCCATTTAGTGATAGTAGTGAAATTCTTGATCCAAATGAGGCACGTGAACAAAGTCTATTCATTTTCGATGATGTGAGCTGTCATTCCCAAGAACGAATCAGAGAATTCTTTAGTATGGGACGTCATCGAAAAATTGATTGTTTTTTCGTTTGTCAGAGCTATGCACGTGTTCCAAAGCATAACATAAGGGATAATACAAATTGTTTGGTGATATTCAAATCGGATGATTTGAATTTAAAACACATCTTCGATGATCATGTAGGGGGCTCTGATATGAATTTTCAAAAATTTCGTGATTTATGTACTTATTGTTGGTCTTCTCCAATCGGATTCGTTGTAATAATGAAAAATTTCCCTCTTAATGATGGTCGCTATCGAAATGGTTTCGATGAATACATTGAAATTAAAGAATAATCGAAACGGTTTTGATGAATACATTGAAATTAAAGACTGATAACTTGTACTTCTAATTAAAAAAAAAAAAGTAGTTTGTCACATCCTTTGCTCTATTAAAAAATATTTTTTTTATATTATTCTTTTGTCTATAACCGCCCCAATTATAATTTTTTTATTAAAAGCAACGCAAATTTTTTGTAATAGTTTTTTAATTCGACAATGTAAGTTTATAAAATTTTTCTCAATACATTTTTTCAAAATTAATTAATAAATAATAAATAATGAACTAAATTTTATTTTATTTTTAGTAAAATGTGAAGAGGCGAAAAGTTTGCTAGCAGTAATGCTAGCAAGCATTGAAGATATAGTGCCTCTACGTTGCGCATTAATTGATCTATACTACCTAATGTGTGAACGTACGTCTATTGATTTTTTATTTTTTTACTAATGTTTTTTTTTTGATTTTAGAACCACCAGATTTTTTCAGCAATGCAATTGACCTATCGGAGGGAGTAGTTTACGAACTACTCGAGGATGAGGATGTGTCCGATGGAATGTGAGAAAATATTTTTATTTAATCTCTAGTGACTAAAATTTTTAATGTTCTAAAAATTTTATTTTTTTTTCTAAATAAATCTTTTTTAATTTTTTTTTATTGACCTATCCGAGGATATGGTCAATGAAATGTGAGTAAATATTTTTATTTAATCTAAAGTGACTAAATTTTAAAGATGAAAATTTTTTTTTTTTTATTCATCTTTTTTTAATATTTTTTTATTGTATATATATATATATATATATATATATATATATATATTGTTATTAAATTAAATAAAGTAAAAAAACAAAATTTTTAATGCTTTTATTATGAAAATACCTAATTACATATATAAGTGATTTCAATATCGTTTTTACAATATTTTGAGAATTTTTTATCATGTGTAAAATAAACATGTTAAGATTTTTTTCAATGTTTTTTTATTATAAAAATACCTAATTACATTTTAATAGTGATTTAATTATCGTTTTTACACTATTTTGAGAATTTTGTATTATATATCATGTGTAAAATAAAAACGCGATAAGATTTTTTCAATGTTTTTATAATAAAAATACATAAAATAGTTATTTTTTTCTTATCGTTTACAATATTTCAGAATTCTTTTAACAATTTTTCGAAGATTTAGTCGAACATCTGATAAATACTGACATGAAGAAGAATCCATTTGTATATGTTGCATAAATCAGTCATAATAATTTTCCTCGGGTAAAATACCAGAATAATCCAATGGAATAAATTCATTTGCTTGATCTGGTTGCCATGGAATTCTCTCGGGTCCACCATCAGAATGTGGTTTTGATGCTTTATTATAATAAAATGTCAATGTGTCTTTTATAATATTCGGTTTCGAAGTCATATTATGTACACGAAATCCACTTTGATTCATATAAAAATTTATATAAGTTTTCTTCAGAAAACCATTATTGCTTACTGCTTGCAAATCAGAGTTCTCAATGTGATTGTGCACAGGATTTATATGATCACCAAATCGCATTGAAGCACATTTCACTGACACAAAACAATATAAAAATATTGTTGTTGTTGTTAAGCTAATAATGTTTACTCTATTCATGTCTGTAACTTGACATTCCTTGATGGTATAATGCTACTTACCTACAAACATGGTATTTTTAAATCTGAAAAAAACATATAGTGGGAGGGGGTGGGGGTAGTCTTAAATTAAACATTGACTAATTATAAACGTTTTTTATTGTACATGAATATTCAAATACAGTCATGCTGGCTTAATCTACCACAATCACATGAATCAATTTGATTACAATTTGTAGCATACATCCAAGGTTCAAACCATTCTGGAATAGTTTGAAGTTGCTGATACAGCATTCGACATATTATATAAGGGTTCATAACTTCATACCATGCAAACATTTGGTTGTCAATTCTTCCACTTATGCTGACCCATTGTTTTCGACGTATATCGTATGTACCCCAATTTTTTCTCAAGTTACTGCCATAAGTAAAATCATCACAACATTCATATAGTAGTTTTTCAAACTGATCGAAATCAGTTGAATGTGATTTAAATTTCTTAACGTAATTTACAAATACAGCAGGATCCAAAGTATTCCTAACGATATATGCTGCGATGTGAAAACAATCATCGATTTCTAAATGATAGCGTCTAATAACTTTTTAGGGATACTCCATTGACACGCATTCATAAGTTGGTAAAACTCAATCTATAATAAATAAATTTATATTTTATTAAAAAACGATAAAAGATAAATAAAGTAAATACTCAAAAATACTCAAATGAAAATTTTCTGAATATATACCATGCTTCTCCAAATTTTCAAATAAATCAATGTGATTTTTGAGTGACATTAATCCCCACAATGGTAAATTATTGAAATAACTGTATTTATCCATAATAAATTTTTATTTATTTTATTTTATTTTATTTTATTTTATTTTATTTTATTTTATTTTATTTTATTTTATTTTATTTTATTTTATTTTATTTTATTTTATTTTATTTTATTTTATTTTATTTTATTTTATTTTATTTTATTTTATTTTATTTTATTTTATTTTATTTTATTTTATTTTATTTTATTTTATTTTATTTTATTTTATTTTATTTTATTTTATTTTATTTTATTTTATTTTATTTTATTTTATTTTATTTTATTTTATTTTATTTTATTTTATTTTATTTTATTTTATTTTATTTTATTTTATTTTATTTTATTTTATTTTATTTTATTTTATTTTATTTTATTTTATTTTATTTTATTTTATTTTATTTTATTTTATTTTATTTTATTTTATTTTATTTTATTTTATTTTATTTTATTTTATTTTATTTTATTTTATTTTATTTTATTTTATTTTATTTTATTTTATTTTATTTTATTTTATTTTATTTTATTTTATTTTATTTTATTTTATTTTATTTTATTTTATTTTATTTTATTTTATTTTATTTTATTTTATTTTATTTTATTTTATTTTATTTTATTTTATTTTATTTTATTTTATTTTATTTTATTTTATTTTATTTTATTTTATTTTATTTTATTTTATTTTATTTTATTTTATTTTATTTTATTTTATTTTATTTTATTTTATTTTATTTTATTTTATTTTATTTTATTTTATTTTATTTTATTTTATTTTATTTTATTTTATTTTATTTTATTTTATTTTATTTTATTTTATTTTATTTTATTTTATTTTATTTTATTTTATTTTATTTTATTTTATTTTATTTTATTTTATTTTATTTTATTTTATTTTATTTTATTTTATTTTATTTTATTTTATTTTATTTTATTTTATTTTATTTTATTTTATTTTATTTTATTTTATTTTATTTTATTTTATTTTATTTTATTTTATTTTATTTTATTTTATTTTATTTTATTTTATTTTATTTTATTTTATTTTATTTTATTTTATTTTATTTTATTTTATTTTATTTTATTTTATTTTATTTTATTTTATTTTATTTTATTTTATTTTATTTTATTTTATTTTATTTTATTTTATTTTATTTTATTTTATTTTATTTTATTTTATTTTATTTTATTTTATTTTATTTTATTTTATTTTATTTTATTTTATTTTATTTTATTTTATTTTATTTTATTTTATTTTATTTTATTTTATTTTATTTTATTTTATTTTATTTTATTTTATTTTATTTTATTTTATTTTATTTTATTTTATTTTATTTTATTTTATTTTATTTTATTTTATTTTATTTTATTTTATTTTATTTTATTTTATTTTATTTTATTTTATTTTATTTTATTTTATTTTATTTTATTTTATTTTATTTTATTTTATTTTATTTTATTTTATTTTATTTTATTTTATTTTATTTTATTTTATTTTATTTTATTTTATTTTATTTTATTTTATTTTATTTTATTTTATTTTATTTTATTTTATTTTATTTTATTTTATTTTATTTTATTTTATTTTATTTTATTTTATTTTATTTTATTTTATTTTATTTTATTTTATTTTATTTTATTTTATTTTATTTTATTTTATTTTATTTTATTTTATAATAAAATTTCTTTCGACCTCATCAACCTCATACAGATCAAGGGTCAATTGCCAGCTCCTACCAACAGCTCCTTCTATTCGCAAATACGATGGTTTCGTGTTGATTGTGTTTAGAATTGTATCACTCAAAGTATTAAATCTCACCGGTAGAAACACAGACTCTATAGCATTTGTAGTATTAATCGTTGCTTTTATTTGAGATCCATATTTAGTCTCTATACGCGTTAATTCAATAATCTTGAATTTTTCCTTTAGTGGTAATTCACTAAATTTTATACATGGTATAAGCGTACAGCTTTCCAACAATTTACGATCTTCTTTGTTCATTTGATCTATTGACTTATATAGATATATAATACAATAATACTTTTAATGGTTGTGAACACCTCATTTATACTATTTTTTTCGCCCACATTACCGGAAACTGTATCCCCCCGTTGGTAAGAGGCCCCACCGCGGTCTGTGATAACAGTTCTAGTTAATTTCAAACAAACTAACTGGTTATGACATGTTCAAGGTTACCACTTACGATGATACACACCGGAAAACACCCACGCTCATCAGATAACGAACACATGATTTCCTGTGATAACAGCAAACAAAAACTAACAGGTTCTAACATGTCCAAGGTTACGACTCATGAACTGGGAAACACCCACACATATTTTTAATTAGTTTATTTCAATAAACCTTACAGACAACGGAAATGAACATCCTATCGACAACGGAAACTCATTTCCTGTCCACTGAGATAAGATCATACGCCACCTTAGCAAAGTTCCAAACCACTCTGACGTCATCTCAACATGCGATCTTAGCGCCACACAGGTTTTAACATGTCCAAGGTTACGACTCTGATAAAAAATACACACACACAGGAAACGCCCACACATATTTTTAATTAGTTTATTTCAACAAAACTAACAGAAAACGGAAATGAACATCCTGTCAACACCGGAAACTCATTTCCTGTCCACTGAGATAAGATCATACGCAGCTTAGCAAAGTTCAGAAGCACTCTGATGTCATCTCAACATGCGATCGCAGCGCCGCTTGACACTCTGGTGGTCAAATCTGGAAGCTCTGTTCCAGGAGTGACTTGACTATACTACTTATAATTCAACAAAATTTGAGCCCAGTGATGAGATTAGAATTTGCATTCAGTCACAAGATTTATATACATTACCATGTGAGAGTGTTTTAAATATTGAAGGTAAAGTAACTAACGATCCTGAAAATAAAGTACAAGTCATATCGAACGCTATATCATTTATGTTCCAAGAAATTCGTTATGAAATTGGTTGTCAAGTAATCGATCATACTAATAATGTTGGTATTGTAAGCACTATAAAAAACTACTTAACATTAAATGAAAATCAGAGTAAAGCGTTACTCAATGCTAATTTTGGTGATGAATTCAATAAAGATGCCGGTGGTTTATTCAATGATCGTATACCACTGAAAATATATATGGGTTTCTTTGAAGATTATCCTAGAATTCTGGTAAACATGAAAGAAGAACTTATTATTATTCGTGCAAATGATGATATCAATTGTTTTACTTCAGCAATCGCAACAGTTAAACCTAAAATTACTATTAGTAAATTAGAATGGTGCGTTCCATATGTAAAAGTTTCTGATGACATGCGTATAAAACTATATAATGTAGTAAATCGAAATGCTGAAGTAAATTTATGGTTTAGATCATTGGAATGCTTAACTATCCCAGAAATACAGCAAACTGATAAGCAAGTATGGTGTGTCAAGACTAGTTCAGAGTGTCCTGACTATGTTGTAGTAGGCTTCCAAACAGATCGTGATAGGAATATTTTAAAAGATTCCAGTCAATTTGATGATAGTAATATTGCGAACATGAAAGTCTATTTAAATGGTGAAGTTTATCCATACGCAAATTTAAATCTTAATTTTCGGAAAAAACAAACAGCAATCCTATATGATATGTATTGTAGATTCCAGAAATCCTACTATAATCGATCTATAGCTGAACCTTTGTTAGGTAATGCTTTATTTATAGAGAATGCACCTTTATTTGTTATTGATTGTTCAAACCACCCTGAATCACTTAAATCAACAGCAGTGGATATTCGTGTTGAATTTGAGGCTACTTCTAATTTTCCTGTAAAAACACGTGCATATTGTCAAGTTTTTCATGATCGATTATTTAAATATATCCCACTCACAAATATTGTAAACAAAGTGCTTTAAGATGGCGTACACAGTCGACATACAAGGATTTAAAGTTAACAATGAGTTCATTCTTAAGGAACTCAGTTTTGTGGATACGAATGGAAATTATTTTGGTCATTATATATTTAAACCACCATTTACTTTCAACGCTTTAAGTGATTCCGATAAAAAAGTAGTGATCTGTTTGACTAAAAATTATCAAGGTCCACATTGGAATCAGGGATTCACCGATTATGGAGAGCTATTAAAGGTTTTATCATACATTGTTCACAACAATACTGTATACTGTAAGGGTGATGAGAAAAAATTATGGATTGAAAAACTCACACTAAATTCAACAAAGGCCGTACATATTGAAACTTTAGAAGGTGGAAATCCATTTCATAAGAATAATGTCAGTTCGAAAGCACTTTGTATCTTACATCATAATCACTGTTCAACATCCAATGTAAATTATTTGTTAAAATTTTTTTTTAATAAAACTATGTTTTAATATTTGATATGATAATAAATAAAAAAACTAAACATTTAAACATCAAATTTTTTAATTATTAATTCCAAGCCCTTTTATTAAGATATGTCTATAACAATTATAATCATTTAAGTTGTGTATTTTGATGAGATAACACCATGATCAAGACAAAGAAAGAGTTGGTTGAATCAAGGCAGGTGAACAAGTATATACTTTTACCCTAGAGAAGACATTTAAGCCTATTACTGAGCTGTTGAATAAACTAGTGGAAAAACAAGAGGTGAATTTGAAGCATGAAGAGCAATTACCGTATATACCTATTAAGGAAGGAATGAACCAAGAAGAACAATTATCTAATACACCAATTAAGAAAAGAAAATTATTTAAAGCTGGTAAAAATACAATTACTCTACCAAGTCATTCAATTGAATACATAGATGAAGGTACACGCACTCCCGATGATGTATTTAGGGATATTATAAAATCAGAAGAAAATGTACACCACGCACGGCATTATTTCACTGATATGAATGGTAAAATTGCCGGTAAATACATTTATGATATATTTGCAAATAAAGAAGGTAAACTCATTGATAATTATTATGGATTGCGTTATAATAATAATGCAGATAAATTGTATATAGGTAATAGTTCTGTTAACATTAACCATAACGATATACAAGTTGGTGAAAAGTGGTATAATGGCACTTTATGTTTATATTAACTTTTAGTAAAAAATTTACCTGAAAATTATACTGAAGAAGATTTAAACAAGTATATAGAAATTGTAAGATCTACTAATGCTCATAAGCGTAATTATGACTCCTCAGGACAAATTCAAGGTTCAAAAAGTTTTAAATATAGAAATATTATTAAGAAACACTTATCCGTTTCTGGTGATGGTTTAACGTTATTTACAGTTAATAACAAACCTATAAATTATGTATATTGGAATGTAGCCGATGAATTGGTTGATAGATTACGCCTTTTGTATGCATCACAAGCAGCCGGAAATAATAGTCATGTGAATGAGATAAATTCTATCATATCAGAACTAAGAGAAGAAAATATAATATATTGAATCTCTTATAAACAGGTCTGTTTCTTAAAACCTCTTTATAATAGACCTCTTTTAAAGAGGTTATTTTATAAACAGGTCACTTTATAAGAGGTTTTTCTATTAAAAAAGCGCTTTAAAAGAGGTCTCTTATAAACAGGTTTCTTTAAAGCTCTTTATAAGAGACCTCTTATAAGTGTTGAACCTTAGCTGTTGATGTATAGTAATATAAAATTGATATATACATCATTCAATATTCAGACTTCATCATGGACAGTATAGATAAATTCGGTCGCTCTCTCCTCAAAAATTATCATCTAAAAACTAATGATGTATCATCAGGTGATAACTTAGATGCAAAATTCAAGAGAATTATAAATGTACAAAATCCTACAGACATACATGATGCGGTGAACTTGCAAAGTCTTGAAACGAAGTGTTTATCATCTAATGTATCTGAGTCATATTTTGATGGAAAAAATAAGAGGATATCTAATGTAGCTAGTCCAGAATGTTCAACGGATGCCGTGGACTTGTATACACTAGCTTCACATGTGCGTCATGAAATTATTGATCAAGCTGAATTGTTTAACAAAAGTTTGAAAAATTAACTGGATTTTTTCATATATCAATACAGAATGCGTTTACAATACAGTTTACAATATAAATTACTAAATGAATAAAAATCAAATTGTTGTGAACAAGTTACATAAATTAGCTCGCCGCAATTTCAAGAGAAGGCGGGTAATCCTAAAAGGAATAAATGATTTGTATCAGGCTGACTTGATAGAGATGATACCGTACGCTAGACAAAATACCAACTTTAAATATATATTGATTGTAATTGATTGTTTCTCCAAGTACAGTTGGGCTATTCCATTAAAGTCTAAAAACGCTGTGGATGTTGTTACTGCTATGGAGCAGATTATAAAAGATCATACACCGAAAAACCTACAAACAGATAATGGTACTGAATTTTACAATGAAAAATTTAAAAGGTTAATGAAAGAGTACAGCATATACCATTATTCTGTGTATTCAACAAAAAAGGCGGGCATTGTAGAGAGATTTATACGTACACTAAAATCGACGCTGTGTAATCATTTCAGTCTGTATGGTAATTATAAATGGTTAAAAATATTACCGGAATTGATTAAACGCTACAATAACTCTTATCATCGAACAATTCGAATGAAACCGTCACAAGTAGACAAAGACAATGAAAAACAAGTTTTGAATAATTCATATAATCCCATTAAGATGGTGGGACCAAAACAAACTTTTAAAGTTGGTGATCATGTTCGAATAAGTAAGTTTAGAACAGTGTTTGATCGAGGTTTTCATCCATCATGGACACCAGAAATTTTACCATGCGCGAAGTGAAAGTTACAAATCCAAGAACATATTTATTAAAGGACTACAACAACGAAGATATTAAGGGTGGGTTTGATGCTGAAGAACTACAAAAAGTTCACGATCCAAATGTTTATTTAGTGGAAAAGGTGTTAGCTAAACGCGGTTCAAAGGTTAAAGATAAATGGTTAGGATTTGATGCATCTCATAACTCATATATCGATGCAAAAAGTCTTTTTACTTAATAGTGTATGGTATAGTAATCAAAAATAAAACAATGTTTTTTTTTAATTGGGATATGAAAAAGATATCAATTAAAAAACTATTTTTATTAGGAAATGAAAAGATAACTATTATATATAAAAAAAATACTATTTATTATCACATGTATATATATATAAGAAAAAAAACTATGTAAAAAAAAAAAGATAATAATTATACAAAAATAAACTATATATATTATCACATGTAAATATTTTTTAAATATACAAAAAATTTTATTTCTTGATGTTTTACAAAATCATGTATTTGCATGATACTGTTCATCACTGTCATCATCATGATATTCATTATCACCATCTTTCTCCATCAAAAAAGTTTCAACAATTTGTTTCACATTAGTGTAATCAAATAAATCATCTGATGTGAAGACATTGTAATAAGATTGTGCGAACAATGATAGACCCATTATTCCATCCGTTTGGCCCGAGTCGATATTATCTAAGATCCATTTCCAAATCTGCATGTCTTCACTGTTAGTCGATGGTGAAAATTTGACATTTAATCCCATTTGCTCAACCATCGTAATAAGATAATTCAAAGTTTCAGGTCGATAGCCGCATTAATCATTTTTTTTAAATTATATAATATTTTTTTAATTTTATTTAGACTGCAACTCTGTTGAATGGCTACTAAAACACCATTACTAAAGTCTTGCATTGTGTATCTAATACTAACCAAGTTTTTTCGAAAACAATTATTAATAATAACGGATCCTCTCTCTCTCTCTCTTTTTCTACAGTGGTTTTGGTGGAAAAAGCACGTCAACGTTGTAAAATACTGTAATGACCCCACGGTTTCGTTTCTGTTGAATTCAACATGATGTACCGCTTCTGGTCATACGGTGATAAGCCCACTTTCTGTTGTTTAATGGTGTGAATTTGGTGGCGTTTCGATCGAATATTTTGTTGAACGTGGTATGAATTCCGATTCTCATTCAGGTATCTTTTGTAATCGTCAAATGTTAGTTTTCAAATTGCTGACTTCTTAAGACCCTTGGATCGCTTAGTCTCTTTTTTGTTTTGCACCCGAATAGCATACATTCTGTTTCGCAATCTGACAAACTCCAACATAACTTCACCATTATTTTCATCAGACATTAAGCCGTTGACTTTCTTATTGCGAAGCGGTATACCATAGATGTTATCGGGTGCATAGTCAGCAGTATCGACACGATCAATATCTTGCTTCATAACCTCATAGACGTCAGTATTGGATATATCATAGATTAGACTGTTGGTGTCTGTATACAACAGCTTCACATTTTCACGACCATACCGCGTGTACATGTAGTTGTAATTCAAATCATATACATATGTTTTTGATACATCCAAGATGGTGAAACCGATGTAAATTGGCTTATTGAAAAATATGTTCGTCTTTTTCAGTTCCACGATACTGACGTCATTGTCGAGCACCATCATACTATGGAAATTTGGTTTGGCTATTAATTTTTTCACACCATGTTTACCATCTCAATTTTTCCGTATGTACACAACTCGGTATTTTCTCACATTTTCCATGGTCTTACCGAAAATGGCATTAATTATGAGTTTGAATAGGGACTTTTATAACTCATTTGATGCATTCTTATGCTTTTGGTGTTGAAATTAATATATGGTTTCAACCATGTGGATTGATCAAATTGAAGAGCACGATGGTAGTGTGTCACTTTAACACCAAGTTGTTATGTACAGTTTTAAATTTCTATAGTGCACGACATATCTGGTTTTATTGAAGAGAGATGTGAGTAAGTATTTTTGTTTTGATCCAGGTGGTTTAGATGTCTCTGGACATGGTGGTAAATCGCTAAAGTAATTATGTAGATATTGGGGTATTTCCAGGTCCACTTCAAAATTATAACCGACTGGTGAATCATCGGTAATATCCATAACGTTTGGTGGTTGAACCCACTTAAAATTAACAGTAGGAAGAGGTTGACTCATTGTAGCACCATAAAGATTCTCCACATCATTATACATTAGATAATGCTCTTTCTTTGTTTGATCATACCCCTCACTCAAATACTTATTGTTAGCTTTTCCATAGCGATTTGAGCATTGACTTACACCACCTCTGACTCCTTCATCAATGTTTGTGAATAATTCCAATCTGACATTGGTATATTTCAACATGGCTTCCCATGTGTAGCCAGGTAGTGTGTAGTAGTGAGCCGGATCAAGACCATAACTACACAAACAAGCTTCACAAAAATTTTCAAAAATGTCCGCCAATAGCAACACATCCGTTTTCATATACAGGTCTGAGTATTCACCTAGTGTATGTAAATTTAATGTGTTCCATACTTGTTTAGCATGGTCATAATCCTGTTCCGTTATATGTTCATCTACTAGCATACTATAGAATGCCTCTTTTGGTGGTAATTGTGTTTCTTGGAGACGTTCCCAACTAGACATGTATTCATATGGAAGTACACCTTTTCTTTTCAACAATTGAAATGGTTCATCTCTACTGATCTGAAAAAAAAAATACATAAATAAGGCTCTGTTTTTTTTTTATATTTATTTTTATTATAACTTACTTCCTTATGTAAAATAGACTTTTTATCATTATCTAAATATGAGGCTAGATTCTCTAACTTGTCTGCCGAAAATCGATAGGAGTCGATGAATCTCAATTGCATGTTCGATACATGTTTGGTGAAACTGATGTATTTTTCCTTGTTGATGGGCAACACATCAATATGACCATCGAATTCCGTCAGCAGAGTTTCAATAATGAAATGTGAATCATATCCGCTTAAATTGTGCATCACAACAGGTATAACTTTCGACTCGTTGTAACTCAAATTACAAGATTGGTGTGCCGGGACTTTATAGAATCCTGTTCTGTGTGAATGATCATGTACGCGGATATGCTCAGGTGTAAAATCTCTATTACAAATATGACAATTCTCTGCTGACATAAAGTCCAGTTCTTGTTCGATGGTGAGCGGAATCATTGGTTCGATATGCTTCAATCTATTTTCCACTGTATACGCAACCAGTTGAAGTTCATTGATAAACCATTTCACACAATCAACACCACGGTACGCCTTATAAAAGGATTGGTTTGGATCATCAGTGCATTTGACATAGTACCCACCACTGTAGGGTGCATGTTTTTGAATATTTTGTGTATAAGACCCATGATCCATTTCCATGTTTTCATGATCTCAAAATCTGCGTATACGATATATGGTACTGATTCCTTTCTTTGAAAATTTTTAAACTCAATGAACCGCTCTTCATCAGTTTCAGGCATTCGCACCCGCACTGCATCTCTTTCACCACACTCTTCTGAATGCTGCTGGAGTTTGGCTTCTGATGTAAAATAGTTGAGACATCGATCACATAAGAAAATTTTACGTGTATTACTCATTACACCTGATCGACACAACTTTGCCAAATTTTTTATCCAACAAAAATGGTGACTATCCCCGTTCTCGACAGCCAAAAGTTGAATTCCCCCCCCCCCCCCCCCCGGTGTTTGAAGTAACGCATACAGGGAATATTTCAACAGTTTTGTTGTTGTTGATTTCATAACCGTACACGTTAATCGATAGCTGAGGTTCATCTTCTCACATTTCTTTATTTGATCTAGAGACATGGGAAATGTCAATCTATCATATTTTAAATGATGTTTGAAGTGCGGGTACTTTGATAGCGTTCAGCATTTTGTTCAACCGGGATGAACAGACCAGAGAAAACAATGTTGATCATAATTCCGGACATTGATATCATAACTCCGGACATTGATATCATAATTCCGGACTTTTTTGTTTTTTACCGGTTGAAAAATACTAATGGATCTTTATAATCCAAATTGGTAATCATACCAGTCTTCACTATACCCTGGTGATGGGTTACAATCAACTCCCAGATTAGATGACGATTTCGATTTCTTACAACACCACCACCTTGTTTAATAAGGCTCAGTTTTAGTCGGTGAAGTTGCCGCTGGTATTGGTTCAAGACGTAAAGGATTTTCTTTTTTCTGTATCCAAAATTTTCTGAGTAACCGTAAATTTTCCTTATTTAATACCATAAATCGCTCAGCTTCCTCTGCCGTCTTGATAATTTTCATTGCCTTCTCCACTATCTTCACCATCTCTATGCTGCTACCTCTAGGTCCATCATTTACCATTTGCGAAATAGATTGATCGTAGGCGTCCATCTTTACTAACAAACTCAATTATATTTCCATTTAATACACTATGATATTTAAAAAATTAAACACTAACCGTTTTATAAAAAAAATTTTATAAAAATATACTTTACCAAGCGTTCGCGACTAATATCAAATTATAAATGATATAAATATATAAATTCAGTTAAATATATGAGATAAACAAAAATTAACTCAAAATCAATGAATTTAAAAACAATGATACTTCAATGGTTGTGAACAATTCATTTATACTACTTTTTTCGCCCACGCTACCGGAAACTGTACCCCCCTTGATAAGAGGCCACCGCGGTCTGTGATAACGGTTCTTGTTAATTTCAAAAAAACTTACTGGTAATGACATGTTCAAGGTTACCACTTACGATGATACACACAGGAAAACACCCACACTCATCAGATAACGAACACATGATTTCCTGTGATAACAGCAAACAAAAACTAACAGGTTCTAACATGTCCAAGGTTACGACTCACGAACTGGGAAAAGCCCACACATATTTTTAATTAGTTTATTTCAACAAAACTTACAGAAAACGGAAACGAACATCCTGTCAACAACGGAAACTCATTTCCTGTCCACTGAGATAAGATCATACGCCACCTTAGCAAAGTTCCAATCCACTCTGACGTCATCTCAATATGTGATCGCAGCGCCACACAGGTTTTATCATGTCCAAGGTTACGACTCTGATAAAAAACACACACACACAGGAAACGCCCACACATATTTTTAATTAGTTTATTTCAACAAAACTTACAGACAACGGAAACGAACATCCTGTCACCACCGGAAACTCATTTCCTGCCCACTGAGATAAGATCTCAGTGGGCAGGAAAGATCTCAACATGCGATCGCAGCGCCACTAGACACTCTGGTGGTCAAATCTGGCGGCTCTGCACCAGGATAGACCTGACTATACTACTTGACTGTATTTGAATATTCATATATAATAAAAACGCTTATAATTACTCATTGTTTAATTTTAGACTGTAGCCCCGATTATGTGTTTTTCAGATTTAAAATACCTTGTTTGTAGGTAAGTAGCATTATACCATCAAGGAATTTCAAGTTAGAGACATAAATAGAGCAAACATTATTAGCATTACAACAATATTTTTATATTGTTTTGGGTCAGTGAAAAGTGTTTCAATGCGATTTCATGATCATATAAATCCGGTGCACAATCACATTGAGAACTCTGATTTTCATGGAGTAAGTACTAATGGTTTTCAAAAGAAAACTTATAATAATTTTTATATGAATCAAAGTGGATTTCGTGTACATAATATGACTTCGAAACCAAATGTTACAGAAGACACCTTGAAATTTTATTATTAAAAGCATCAAAACCACATTTTGATAGTGAAAAACCGGGACCCGAGAGAATTCCATGGAAACCAGCTCAAGCAAATGAATTTATTCCATGGGATAATTCTGGTATTTTACCCGAGGAAAATTATTAGGACTTATTTATGCAACATATACAAATGGATTCTTCTTCATGTCAATATTTATCATATGTTCGATAAAAGCTTCGAAAAATTATTAAAAGAATTCTCAAATATTGCAAACGATAATGAAATCACTGTTATATGTAATTAGGTATTTTTATAATAACAACATAAAAAAAAATTTGATCATGTTTATTTTACATAATATAAAATACAAAATAAAATAATATTATAAAAGATGAAACAGATTATAAGAGAAGAGAATGTGTGCTAATGTTAATGAATGTGAAGAGAATGTTGCTAATGTGTGTTAGAAACAAAAATGTTTTTTTTTATTTTTTTTAAAATTTGATGCGTAAGCTATCATAATTCAATGTATTCATCAAAACCATTTCGACAGCGACCATCATTAAGGGGAAAATTTTTCATTACTACAACAAAACCACTAGGAATAGTCCAACAATGACTGCATAAATCACAAAATTGAAGATGTATTTTAAATTTAAATCATCAGATTAGAATAACACCAAACAATTTGTATTGTCCCTTATGTTATGCTTTGGAATACGTTCATAGCTCTGACAAAGGAAAAAACAATAAATTTTTTGATGCCGGCCCATACTAAAGAATTCTTTGATTCGTTCTTGTACATGGCAGCTACATTCGATGCATGTTGTAACTACGTGATAAAATTCTTCAGCAATATAAACATTCAAACATTTTAATGTGCTTATAAACTGAAACTATCAATGCAAGTGATTAAGAAATTTAAATAACTGGCTTACATAGATATTAAACTGAATATAGAAGAAGCTGTCAAGTGCCCCAAAACTACTCCGAAGTGCTCCGAAACCGCTCCAGATTCGCTCTGTACTGCTTCGGAACTGCTTTCAAACAGCCTCTAACTGCTGCGAACTGCTTTCAACTGCTCCGAAACAGCTTTTAACTGGTCCAAAGCAGCTTATAACTGCTCCGAAACAGCTTATAACTACTCCGAAACAGCTTTTATTTGCTCAGGAACAGCTTTTAACTGCTCTGAAAAAGCTTTTAACTGCTCCGAAACAGATTTTAACTGCTTCGAAACAGCTTTTAACCGCTCCGAAACAGCTTTTAACTGCTCCGAAACAGCTTTTCACAGCTCTGAAATAGCTTTTTACTACTTCGAAACAGCTTTGCTGTTTTTATACTTGCATGCATGTCTGCCTGTACATACAGACCTGTTTTTATACCAGTTGTTTTTTTTTTTTTTTAATTATAATTATCAAATTTTATAGTGATATAATAACATTACTGGACTAGAATGTGTTCTGGTTGACGCAACAAAGTAGCGAAATTATGACTCACCCCGACAAATTCAAGGTTCTAGAGGTTTGAAATATAAAAATATTATAAAGAAACACTTATACGTTTCTGGCGATGGTTTGACGTTATCTAAAGTTAACAATAATATACCTAAAAATTATGTACATTGGAATGTAGCTGATGAATTAGTTGATAGATTACGCCTTTTATATGCATCACAAGCAGCCGGAAATAATAGCCATGTGAACGAGATAAACTCTATCATACCAGAACAAAGAGAAGAAAATATAATATACTGAATCTCTTATAAACAGGTCTGTTTAAAACCAGTTTGTAAACAGACCAGTTTTAAACAGACCTGTTTACAAACAGTTAAAAACCACTTTTAATCAGGTCAATTTATAAAGGGTTTTTCTATAAAACAACCTCTTTGAAAGAGGTTATTTTATAAACAAGTCACTTTATGAGAGGAATATCTACAAAAAAAACCTCTTTAAAAGAGGTCTCTCAAAAAGATGTTCTTAAAAGCTTTTGATAAGAGACCAGACCTCTTTTAAAATGGTTATTTTATAAACAGGTCACTTTGTAAGAAGTTTTTCTATAAAAAAAACCTCTTTAAAAAGGTCTCTTGAAAAGAGGTTTTTTAAAAGCTCTTTATAAGAGACCTCTTTTAAAGAAGTTATTTTATAAACAAGTCACTTTATAAGAGATTTTTCTATAAAAAAACCTCTTTAAAAGAGGTCTCTTAAAAAGAGGTTTTTTAAAAGCTCTTTATAAGAGACCTCTTTTAAAGAGGTTATTTTATAAACAGGTCACTTTATAAGAGGTCTCTTAAAAAGAGATTTTTTAATACCTCTCTATATGAGACCTCTTTCAAAGTAATATTGAACCTTAGCTGATGATATATAGTATTATAAAATTGATATATGCATCATTCAATATTCAGACTTCATCATGAACAGTATAGATAAATTCGGTCGCTCTCTCCTCAAAAGTTATCATTTAAAAAGTAATCATGTATCGTCAGATGATAACTTGGATGTGAAATCCAAGCGAATTATAAATGTACAAAATCCTATAGACATACATGATGCTGTGAACTTACAAACTCTTGAAACAAAATGCTTATCAACAAATGAATCTGAGTCATATTTTGATGGAAAAAATAAAAGGATTTGTAAAGTAGCAAGTC
The DNA here is from genome assembly GCA_963920215.1 of Nineta flava. Classification (NCBI taxonomy): domain Eukaryota; kingdom Metazoa; phylum Arthropoda; class Insecta; order Neuroptera; family Chrysopidae; genus Nineta; species Nineta flava. The sequence goes on along the minus strand of OY986046.1, from coordinate 36,083,090 downwards.
CGGAATATTCAATATTCAACAATATTCTGAATTATAATATTCTGATATTTAACAATATTCTGAAAAAATTAAATGGATATTTTCATATATCATTATGGAATGTGCTGCCTATACAGTTTTATGAAGATGCAGCCGCTTACCTCTCTTGGTTTATAGTAGATGCAAATAAAACATTTTTTTTTCGAATTTCTCATATGAGCGAAAATACATCATTTAAAGATTACACCATCGTACTGTGTGTTCTTTATTAATGGTGTCACTGTGAATAGAAATCAATCTATTACAATTAAACCCCAGGATCGATTACAGTTTGGCCTACCTGAAGATAATGCGTATACACTAGGAGAATCTCTGTTTTTATATGTTACTATCAGTTTACAATATAAAAAACTAAATTAATAGAAAAGAAACTGTGGTGAATGAGTTACATTAATTAGCTCGTCGAAATTTCAAAAAAAGGCGGGTTCTCACAAAAGGAATAAATTATTTTTATCAGGCTTGATAGAGATGATACCGTACGCTAGACAAAATACCAACTTTATATATATATTGGCTGTAACCGAATGTTTCTCCAAGTATAGCTGGGTGATTCCGCTAAAGTCTAAAAACATTGTCGATGTTGTTACCACTATGGAGCAAAATATAAAATATGATACACTGAAAAACCTTCAAACAGATAATGGTACTGAATTGTATAATGAAAATTTTAAATGGTAAATGAAAGTATACAATATAAACTATTATTCTGTGTATTCAAATAAAAAGGCCTGTATTGTGGAAAGATTTATAGGCACTCTGAAATCGATGATGTATAAACATTTTAGTCTTTATGGTAATCATAAATGGGTGAAAGTATTACCTTGATTGAGATTTTATATTTTTTTTGTGAACACACATATGGATATAAAATTAAAATATTAAATAAATTAAGTTATTATATCATTATTTTTCATTTTTCTAGTTAATAATTTTCAATAATTTCTTTGATTTGAACTTAGTCAGAAAATTTGTCCAATGGAAAAACATTATAATAAGGCTGTTCAAATAATAATAAACCAACAATTCCATCCGTTTGTCCAGAGTGTATTTTTTTTAATCCAATTCCAAATTACCATATCTTTGAAACGAAAATAATCGTCATTATTATGTTATCATTTAATGCTATAGTTTGTGGTTGATTTATGATTAATTTATATAAATTATGTATAAAACTCACCATTATTTATTTAAAACATTTTGAAATCTGATCGTTTGATTTTGATATTTATTTCTTCAGTTGCTGATTTGTTTTTTATAAATTTCTTTTTCTTTTAAGTATGACATCGGTATAAACTTTAGAAACCTTATTCAGTTCAATTATTCGACAATAGGATTCGTGTCTGATATGGAAGATGACCGACTGTTTGATTCTTTGTGGAATTATGCCAAATTGAAAAATTACCTCCATGGTGATTTATTAAAATATCAACTCTCTTGCGTATGTATTATCGATCAAGACGGTCGACTCGTCCGAAGAACGTGGAATTTATCTAATATTCCAATTCGTTCTGTTTCGGAATATTTACAGACATTATTGATAAGTAAATTAATTATTGTTGTACGTATTTTTGTTAAATGTTATAATATTTCGTGTTTATTATTCTTTGTAATATTTTTATGTATTTAAGTTTGTTTAACGTTTAATGTTATTAAATAATCTCCTCTTAAGAATTTCCGTAATATTCGTAACCTGTAAGAGATTATAAATAACATTTTTGTGTAAAATTATAGTGTAATTCATATTTAATATTAATTACCTGAATAATGTTCATGAACATTTCTTTTAAAATTAAATTATTATTTAATTAAATACAAATAAAGGACATTTAAATCTTGTTGTAAGTTTTTGATTTTTTTGTGTGTTTAAACGTCATCCGTAAGTGCTGAAACATTTAGGTTAAATTGGACTAGTATTTGAAACATCTGACTAGCATTAACCTCCGTATGCATATGGATTATTTTAAATTTAGGGAGTTTTAATTAAAAATTTAATAGTTGAGATTGAAAAAAAAAACGTTTTAAATAGGATTTGAGAGTAATTAATACCAATAATTAACTAATACGTCTCAACTGGTGCATCGTCCGGGAAAAATTAAAAGGATATTTCTTTCCAAAAAAAAAAATAAAAATAAAAAAAAATTTTAAACCACGTGACAAACTTTTTTTGGAAGCTCAAAAAAAAGAATGCCTTAATAATTCTATTTAATAAAAACACGTGCATTTCACAATCGGAACTTTCAATAATAAAAAAAAAAAAAAACTAACAACTTTAAAATTATTTTTATTAATTTTAATAAAAATAAAATATAATTTAAAACTTAAAACTAAACACATATAAAATATAATTTAAAACTTATCACTAAACACAATTAAAATTTACAAAACACACACAGAATTCAAATAAAATAAAATGCCTCCTCCAACAAATAAAGATTGAACACCAGGAGCAAAGCACAAACACACATACCGAACACGTGGTGCTGATTAGTCACAACATGGTGAACCAGACATTCCAGCTTTTAGGGCGCAATCCACGGAACCAATTCCTGAAAATACAGACGATAGATTAACCACTGAACCAATCCAACAACAGGTATATTCGAACCCTTATATCATGCCTCAACAAATATTTTCAGAAACTGAATTCCAAGGATCAATCACAACAGCTTTAACAACCAGTCTTAACATGTCTGCAGCAATCCTACAACATGTAAAATTAATTAATGCATTAATCTTCCTAAATCAGCAAGTAAAGAGGAAGATGGTGTTAAATGGGATTTTAAAATGGATGCTACAGAATTTCTTAACAAAATACCGGAATGTAATGGTGAAAATCCAAGTGACCTGATTCTTTTTATATCCAAAGTTCAGGAAACTTACGGATTGAACTTAACCACGTGGTCGAAATTATCATCTGCCCTGATATCCAAAACATCCGGATATTTCAGGGAATGGTGGGTGAATGCCTTGAAACTCCATGGGAACGACTGGAGAAGCTTCAAATTGGACCTGATTAATACATTTATACCTAGAATAATTAAGGTCCAATTAGAAAACAAATATTTAAGACGACATCAGAAATCGGGTGAGTCTTTTCTATCGTTTATTAACGATATATTTTTCATGTCCGAGGTCTTTGAAAGCGGAATTGAGGAGAAAAATTTGGTGGACCAAATTTTATCAGCCGTCAACTTGGAGACAATAGAGCTGATAAATTTTGACAACATACCATCTACCAAAGCTGGATTAATACAGCTGGCTCAGTCACACCTTCAGAAAAGGAAGCTCATCGAAGAGGCAATTAATCGATCACCCGATATAGCGCCGTCGTCACACCAAGCCACAACATCAGGAAAGATTCCAAAAAACTAGACCATTTCCATGGTTTGACCCAACAATTGCCGTCGTATTCTATATACCGACAATGGAAGGATCTAGCTAAAAATCGTCATCCACATCATCAAACAAATGTGGGACAACTTCCATTTATTGAAGCTAGTGTTCACGATGTGAAGGTAAGAGTTCTCATCGATAGTGGGGCTACTTCGAACTATATAAGTGGTGAGTTGTTCAAAACATTAATTATTAAATTTAAAAATAAAATGGCAATACGTAAATCATGTAAAATAGTTACCATGGGAAATGATTCCATCGAACGAATACGGAAAGAAGTGGAACTGTGTTTAACCATCTATAATTTAACGTGGAAAATATTATTTTCAGTGGTGAACAACCTAAGTGTACCAATTATTTTAGGTTTTGACGGACTTCAATTAATTAAAGCAACGATCCACATTCCAAAAAGACAATTAACGTTTCCATATAGTGACATTTGTGTTCCGTTTGTGACTGATGTGTGTCCGCCTAAAGAACGAATAAATTTGTTGGTTGAACAGCCTGTTTCATTAGCGGGAGCGCAGCAGAGTATTCTACAAAATTTAAAAACAAAATTTGCTCACGTTATCACCGATAAAATAGGATATACCGATCGCTATCCGATGGTGATAACATTAAAAAATCACAATCCTGTAAAGAAGTCACCTTACTTTTTAAATCCACCTAGGGCTAAGGTTCTTCAAGAACTTTTACAGGATCTTTTAAAAAAAAGGTATAATTGAAAAGAGTAATAGTAGATATACATCTCCTGCGTTCGTGCTAATGAAACCGAACAAAAAACCACGGCTGATTGTGGATTATCGAACCATCAATCAACAAATTTTAATGGACCACTATCCAACGCCAAAGGCCCTCGATTTGTTTATGCCATTATGTGGTAGCGCGGTTTACAGTAAACTGGACCTCGTAAGCGCGTACTACCAATTACCTATTGAACAAAATTCGAGGCAATATAGCGGATTTACAACGCAATATGGAATTTATCAATTTCGTAGGGTCCCTTTCGGGCTATGTACATCTCCCGCAATACTGAACCGAATAATGATGGACCTTTTTCAAGATCTCATAGATAAGGGGGTTCAGCCATATTATGACGATTTACTCGTATACACCAAAGACGTCGACACACATCTTCAGCTGCTTGAAGAAGTTTTTAAGAGACTGGGAGAAGCCGGGTAGACTATCAGCTGTGATAAAATGAGTTTGTTGCAGTCAAAATTAAAATTTTTGGGTAACATAATATCCAAGGATGGCGTGTCGGTGGATGATGACAAAACTATTGCGATTCAACAAATCCCAATACCTAAAAATTTGAAACAAATTCGTAGTTTCATCGGTCTTGTAGGGTTCTTCTCTAGATTTATTCCTAACTTTGCGGAGCTAGCAGCTCCTTTAAATAATCTAAAGAAGAAAGGAACTAAATTCACTATGGGATCGGTAGAGGTTGAATCGTTTAATAAGTTGAAATCATCACTCACCGAGACGGTTACTTTGCGGTACCCTGACTGGAGCAAGCCATTTATACTCCGAACTGACGCTTCCGACATTGCTAGCAGTGGAGCTTTATTCCAATTAATTGGTAACGATATGCGCCCCATAGCTTTCACCAGCAAGAAATTTTCCGACGCGGAAAAAAAATATTTCATCTACGAAAGGGAAATGCTTGCTTTGGTGATATCTCTGAGGTGCTTCCACGATTATATCATCGGACACCCCATTGTTGCCGAAGTCGACAATAGTGCTGTTGTCTGGCTGGCAACAAATAAGCGAAAGATACGAAAGGCAGCAAGATGGTCTCTCGAAATTTCGAAATATAATCTCGAACTTCGCCACATCGACGGCAAAAATAACCAAGTAGCTGATGGTTTGAGTAGACTTTTCGACGAAGATAGTGATGATGCTAACGACGAAATACAAAATTACCCCGATTACGACCAAATTAATTATTTGCAAGATATACCAGAAGTTTTTACTTCGCTATTGGAGCACCAAAAGCAAGACGATTTCACTCGTGGCATGGTTCGGCGCCTTAAAGCCGGAGAGCATGTACAAGGATACGAGTTGAAAAACGGTCTGCTTGTGAAAATAGTGGGTAAGAGAAAACACAGGCGGGTATATGTTCCATTGAGGGTCCGGCAGATGATCATTTTTTATTATCATGATTCAGGTCTTTCTTCGCACGGCGGTGTAACGAAAACATACAACGCGATCGCTAGAAAGTGGTGGTTTCCGTCACTTTATGAAACCGTACGCGATTACGTGACTTCGTGCGAGACTTGCCAATAATGTAAACCGGTCAATAAAAAACAAATTCGACCTGCTATTTTTTTAGATGTTCCGGATGAAATTTTCAGCCCCGTTTACATTGATCACATCGGAAAATTAAAGTTGTCAAACAATCGAAATCAATATGTTTTGGTTCTGGTGGATGGATTTTCGAAGTGGACAGAAATGTTTGCACTGACGAGAAATTCGGCGGACGCAACTCTGAAAAAGCTTCAGGAGGTGTGGATGCGTTTTGGTACTTGTCGAAGACTGATTAGCGATAATCACCAAACTTTTAAAAGTGAAAAATTTAAAAGTCACTGTATGGCCTTCGGAATTCGTCAGGTATTCACGTCTCCATATCGTCCGGCTTCTAACGCTTCAGAAAGGGTAAACCGAAATCTCGTTAATAACCTTAAAATCCTTCTGAAAACGAGTTCAGCATCACATTCAAAATGGGATACCTTTCTTAAGCATATCTGTTTCAGTTTGAATAATTCAATTCACCAGAGCACGGGCTTTACACCTGCCGAGATTTTCCTTGGAAGACAGCTTCGAAGACCCCTTGATAATCTTTGGGACGTGTCTGAGATTGTAAACGTTGATCATCGTGTCAGTAAGGAGGAAGTGGTAGCCGCGTTGACGAAAGCGCGTGATAAACGTAAAAGGATTTTTGAAAAAACTTTTACTGAAGGTGAACCTTATCAAATAGGTGACCTAGTTCTACAAAAATCTTTTCGGACGACGGACTTTGACCACAACAAAAAACTGCTTCCACGATTTACCGGACCAAAAGAAATCGTACGATTTCTGACACCTGTTACAGTCGAGTTACGAGACACGGAGTCAAACAACGTTTCGCGTGCTCACCTGGAGCATTTGAAGAAGTACCACCAGCGCGTCCAAACAAATAATGATTGTGCTGGATGGGATTTCGACAGTGTGTCTGTATGTCGTATTTCGAAGGAAAATTTGTTTTGGTGCATAAAATTCTTCAAGGTTGAGATGAGTATCAAAAAAAAAAAAAAATAATAGAATAAATTGAGTAAATAATAATTACCTTTAGTGTCATTTGAGGGCATGTAATGGAATCACCTTCAATTTCATCATCATGCATTTTATTAGGGGAAATATCTTCCAATTCCTTATTTTAAAATTTTATTAACATCTGTCAAATTTATTTTCAAAAGTGCGTGTGTCAAACAAAAAAAAATCCAGAATGGCAGTCTTACCAATCCATAACATTCTGATCTGAAATAAAGAATGTTGTCATAGCAGATCAAAACATGCGCACTGAATTAAATAAACGGGAAACATATAATTTTTCAAAAACTTTCTCCCTGAAAAATTTTTTTAGTAGAGTGTGTGTTGATGAAACGAAAATAATCGTCATTATTATGTTATCATTTAATGCTATAGTTTGTGGTTGATTTATGATTAATTTATATAAATTATGTATAAAACTCACCATTATTTATTTAAAACATTTTGAAATCTGATCGTTTGATTTTGATATTTATTTCTTCAGTTGCTGATTTGTTTTTTATAAATTTCTTCTTCTTTTAAGTATGACATCGGTATAAACTTTAGAAACCTTATTCAGTTCAATTATTCGACAATAGGATTCGTGACTGATATGGAAGATGACCGACTGTTTGATTCTTTGTGGAATTATGCCAAATTGAAAAATTACCTCCATGGTGATTTATTAAAATATCAACTCTCTTGCGTATGTATTATCGATCAAGACGGTCGACTCGTCCGAAGAACGTGGAATTTATCTAATATTCCAATTCGTTCTGTTTCGGAATATTTACAGACATTATTGATAAGTAAATTAATTATTGTTGTACGTATTTTTGTTAAATGTTATAATATTTCGTGTTTATTATTCTTTGTAATATTTTTATGTATTTAAGTTTGTTTAACGTTTAATGTTATTAAATAATCTCCTCTTAAGAATTTCCGTAATATTCGTAACCTGTAAGAGATTATAAATAACATTTTTGTGTAAAATTATAGTGTAATTCATATTTAATATTAATATGAATAATGTTCATGAACATTTCTTTTAAAATTAAATTATTATTTAATTAAATACAAATAAAGGACATTTAAATCTTGTTGTAAGTTTTGATTTTTTTGTGTGTTTAAACGTCATCCGTAAGTGCTGAAACATTTAGGTTAAATTGGACTAGTATTTGAAACATCTGACTAGCATTAACCTCCGTATGCATATGGATTATTTTAAATTTAGGGAGTTTTAATTAAAAATTTAATAGTTGAGATTGAAAAAAAAAAACGTTTTAAATAGGATTTGAGAGCAATTAATACCAATAATTAACTAATACGTCTCATCTTTATTGTAGAGTATTTCGGAGCAGTATTTAACTGTTCGGGAGCAGTTCCGGAGCAGTATATGCTGTTCGGGAGCCGTTCCGGAGCAGTATATAGCTGTTCGGAAGTAGTTCCAGAGCGGTTTCGGAGTAGTTTCGGGTCACGGTTCAGCTGCTTCTATATTCAGTTTAATATCTATATAAGCCAGTTATTTCAACTTTTCAATCACTTGCATTAATAGTTTCAGTTTAAAAGCACATTTAAATGTTTATATGATCATATTTCTGAAGAACTTTCGCACGCAGTTACAACATACATCGACAGGTAGCTGCCATTCACAAGAACGAATCAGAGAATTCGTATGTATGGGCCGGCATCGATAAATTGATTGTTTTTACTTTTGTCAGAGCTATGCACGTGTTACGAAGCATAACATAAGGGACAATACAAATTGTTTGGTGTTCAAATCTGATGATTTGAATTTAAAACACATCTTCGATGATTATATAGGGCGCTCTGATATTAATTTTAAAAAATTTCGTGATTTATGTAGTCATTGGTGGACTTCTCCTAATGAATTTGTTGTACAAATGAAAAATTTCACCATTAATGATGGTCACTATCGAAATGGTTTTGATGAATACATTGAATTATAGAATGATAGCTTACATGTAATTAAAAAAAAAAAGATTAGTTTCTTTTCACACGCATTCCCTTCTCTAATAATCTGTTTAATCTTCTGTAATATTATTTTATTTTGTAATTTGTATTATGTAAAATAAACGTGATTAAATTTTTTTAAATGTTATTATAGAAACACCTAATCACATATAACAGTAATTTCATTATCGTTTACTATATTTGAAAGTTCTTTTAATAATTTTTCGAAGTTTTAATCGAACATCTGATAAATACTGACATGAAGAAGAATCCGTTTGTATACATTGCTTAAATAAGTCATAATAGTTTTCCTTGGGTAAAATACCAGAATTATCAAATGGAATAAATTCATTTGCTTGATCTGGTGGCCATGGAATTCTCTCGGGTCCCGGTTTTTTACCATCAGAATGTTTTGATGCTTTATTATAATAAAATTTCAGTGCGTCTTCTATAATATACGGTTTTGAAGTCATATTATGTACACGAAATCCACTTTGATTCATATAAAAATTATTATAAGTTTTCTTCAGAAAACCAATAGTGCTTACTGCTTGAAAATCAGAGTTCTCAATGTAATTGTGTACCGGATTTATATGATCATGAAATCGCATTGAAACACTTTTCACTGACACAAAACCATATAAAAATATTGTTGTTATGCTAATAATGTTTGCCCTATTCATGTCTCTAATTTGAGATTCCTTGATGGTATAATGCTACTTACCTACAAACAATGTATTTTAAATCTAAGAAACACATAATGGGTGGTACAGTCTAAAATTAAACAATGAGTAATTATAAGCGGTTTTTATTATATATGAAGATTCAAATACGGTCATGCTCGCTTAATCTACCACAATCACATGAATCAATGTGATTACAATTTTTAGCATATATCCAAGGTTCAAACCATTTTGGAATAGTTTCAAGTTGCTGATACAGCATTCGACATAATATATAAGGGTCCATAACTTCATACCACACAAACATTTGGTTGTCAATTCTTCCACTTATGCCGACCCATTGTTTTCGACGTAAATCATATGTCCCCCAATTATTTCTCAAGTTACTTCTATAAGTAAAATCATTACAACATTCATATAGTAGTTTTTCAAACTTATCGAAATCAGTTGCATACCGTTTATATCTTTAACATAGTTAACAATTAAAGCCGGATCAAAAGTGTTTCTAACTATAAATGCTGCGATATGAAAACAATCATCAATTTCCAAATAGTAATATCTCATAGCGTTTAATAACTTTTTGGGGATACTTCAACGACACGCATCCATAAGTTGATAAAATTGCATCTATAATAAATTTATATATTTTTATAAAAAATCGATAAACATAACTAAAGTAAATACGCACATTAAATTTTTCTGGATATATTCCATGCTTCTCCATATTGCAATTAGATCAATGTGATTTTTCAGTGACATTGATTTCCATAATGGTAAATAATTAAAATAAACGCCATGTAAACTTTATGTATCCATAGTGGTATTCAATTTGAAAATAAAAAATTTAAAATATTATAATAATAGCTAGATTAAAACAATAGTTGTGATTTTTTCCACCGGTCACTTCTAATGTTTTATTGATATTTGCCAGCTTTGACCAACTTGATACTCAACACACTTAAATGAATGGTTGAATTGATGGTATTTATTATATTATCGGTTAGTATATTATGGCGGCTCGGTAAGAAAACTGATTCGACCACTATATTCCCTTCCATTGAAACTTTAACCGTCGCCTTTATCTGATCGCCATATTTGGTGGTTACCCTCTCCAGTTTTCTGATGGGAATCTTTTCCCTCATTGGTAAATCCCCCATTTTAATTGCTGGCTTCAAACAGCAACTCTCTAATAGTTTGAGGTCAGCTGCGTCCATTGTTTTTTTTGTTTTACTTTTGAATAATACTTCAAAACTAAAGTAATTTTTGATATGTACTTCTTTTTTTATTATCCTTTTATACAATACTCCCCTCCTAATTTTTATCTACCACACAACCATTTTGTCTCACCATCATTTAACTAAAAATCGTTAATGCTATTCAAATATAACCATTTTTATGTATCAAAGTACACGCCGACAAGAAAAATGCAAACAAATACATTGGAATAAGATCAGATACTGTATTGGAATTTAGATTAATAGACATTTTTTATATAATATGATATATGATTACAATAAATGCAAATTCACTGAATCAGCAAAAATTGCTTACAATGCAATAAAAAAAGAATTGAAATTTGATTCCATAAAAAAAATTAATTTTGATTAATAGAAAATTTTTATGTAATATGATACGTCATTACAATAAACACAAATTTACCGAATCAGCAAAATTCAGTTCTAGTTAATTTCAACAAAACTAACTGCAAAAATAACTAGTTCTGACATGTTCAAGGTTTCTACTTACGTCACAACAAAGCACCTGCAATGGTTATCATTTGACTGCTCCCAATTAAATCTCACGCCAATACGATCGCAACGCCCCCACCAATACCATCCTCCATACTTAGCCGAGATCAGAACCTTTCAAAGCACACGCCCCTGCCCCTCCAATCGCTTAGCAAAGTTCCAAATCACAACCACCGATCGCAGCGCCACCAATGTCCGAACAACAACCGCCAATCGCAACCCCACCAATGCCTCTGGAGGACAAATTTGGAAGTATGCGCCAAGAGTGACTTGACTCTTCTACTCACATGGATAGGTACAAATTTAAATCTAGACAACTGGAGAATCCAACGACTCAGTTTGTTGAAAGTCTGTGAAGTTTTAAATAGCCAAATAAGGGCATTACAATCGATTTCGAGAATAAATTCTCGATTTAATAAATAGTCTTTAAAATGAAATAAAGCCTTAACAACAGCCAATAGTTCGAGTTCATGAGCATATATCTAAATTCAGCGCCTTTTAAGTGTCTTGAAAAATATTTTATGGGGTGTCTACCATCAGAGACTTATTGTGATAGAACCGCAGATAAACCCAATGATGACGCATCGGTGGTAATAATAAATTTAATAACGAAATCAGAAAACGATACAGCTGTTGTGGACGTTATGGCTAATTTCAGTTTGTTGAAAGCGACATGATGTTCGGGTGTTATTTTAATTTTAGCGTTTTTACGTTTAAGTGCGTTCAGGGGACTCATAATTACACTAAAATTAGCAGAAAACTTTGCGTAAAACACGCACGTGCCGAGAAATTTTTGCATATCTTTTAAGTTTTTAGGAAACGGTAATGAATTAATTTCCGCACATTTTCAGGGTCAGCTTTTTCCACCATATAAACATTTGGATCGTGATTTTTCTGTAATTCTTCAGCATAAAATCCACTTATGATACTGCCTTTGTTGACTTTGATAGTAGCTTTTCAACCCATAATTTGTTCTCATCATCTTTACAGTATACAGTATTGTTGTGAACAATGTATGATAAAGTTTTGATAGTTCTCCATAATCAGTGGATCCCTGTTTCCAATGTGGACCATGATAATTTCTGGTTAACCAGGTATGACATCTTAAAACACTGTGTTCACAATATTTGTGCGTGGATTACATTTAAATAATCGATCATGAAAAACTAGACAATATGCACGTGTTTTTACAGGGAAATTAGCAGTAGCCTCAAATTCAACCCGAATATATAGGGTGGTTAGAACAATCAATAAGAAATGAAGGTGCATTGTTTATAAAATCATTTCTCTTACCTTAGGTTCAGCTATAGAGCGACTATAGTAAGATATTTGGAATCTAAATACATATCAAATAGTATTGCTATTTATTTTTTCTTAAAACTGAAATTTCAATTTGCATATGGATAAACATCACCATTTAAATAGACTTTCATGTTCGAAATATTATAATGATCAAATTGGCTGGAATATTTTAAAATATTCCTATCCCGATCTGTTTGGCAGGATACAACAACGTAGTCCGGACATTGAGAACTAGTCTTGACACACCATACTTGTCTGTCAATTTGTTGCACATCTGATATAGTTAAGCATTCCAAGGATCTAAACCACAAATTTACATCAACATATCGATTTACAACATTATATAGTTTTACGAGAATTTCATCAGATACTTTTCATATGGAACACAACATTCTAATTTGCTAATAGTAATTTTAGGTTTGTCACAATTGTTTAAGTAAAACAATTTATATCATCATTTGCACGAATAATAATAAGTTCTTGTTTCATGTTTACCAGAATTCTAGCATAATGCTCAAAGAAACCCATATACATTTGCACCCAGTGGCATCTTTCATGAATTCATTACCAAAACCTGCATTCTCTAATGCTTTACACTGGTTTTCGTTTAATGTTTGGTAGTTTTTTGTAGTGCTAACAATACCAACATTATTAGTAAGATCAATTCTTTTACCCCCAATTTCACAACGAATTTCTTGGTACATAAATGATATAGCATTCGATATGAGTTCTGCTTTCTTTCAGGATCATCAGTTACTCTACTTTCAATATTTACAACACTCTAACATGGAAATGCATATAAATCTTGTGACTGAATGCCAATCTCATCACTAGGCTGAAATTTTATTGAACTAAACGCTACGTGGTTCAGATATTCCAGTCCTGTAATCGTATTATCATAATCTGGTACCTGGGTCCCTTCTACAATTTCTGCCATGTTTCTTTTTAATAGAATTCAATTTTATACGTATACCTGATTTCTTTAATTTAAGCCAACTAAATTGGTTAAACCTGCCGTTATTAAATTATATATTTATTTATATATTTTTTTTTTAATTTTAAATTAACAAAATGTATATATTTATATATTTTATTTATAATTTATTATTTTTTATTTATTTCCATTTTCGTTTTGCTGCGAGTATCGCTGTGTTGCTGCGTTGCTGGTAGTTTTTGAATTAATATTAATAACATTAGGAAATTAGCCGTTTGTTTTGCATGTTGTTAATAAGTAAATATCTGCTGCAAGCGGATATTATTTTTCCGCTAGTTTTCGGAATTTATTATTCTCGAATGACCGGGAAGTCATGTTTTAATATTAGCTTATCAAACGATATTTAATTAGTTCTCTAGGTTTTTCAAATAAAATTTCCAATTCGCGCCAATACCTAGATCAGTGTTTGTATTATAAATATGTATTTTGACTACAAAGTAGTCATCATTAGAATAAACTAGCTAGTCATTATTTACTCTTTGACATTTAGGAATAGATAGAAAATGTAAATCAGTAGACAAAAATAAATAAAAATTAAACAAAATAAATTAAAATATAATAAATTTTGTTGAAATTACTCTTGTTAAAATTGCTTTCATTCAATTAACTCTCGTTAACATCTAGATCATCTGGAACATCTTGGATCTGAATCGTCATTGCCCGTCTTTCTCTTTCTAAGGATGTCAAAATATAAAAACCCGTTAATGGCGCCACTCCTTATTAATGACGCATAATATAGCACCCATTAAAAGCGATCTTGGAATATAGTCAAACATCGGTCAAACATATACAAACAAGGCACAAATTAGAAACGTCGTAAAGCTGTCACCAAATTAGAAGCGAATATCATATCTTGAGACAATATAAGAGTAATTTTAATAAGCGTGATGTTAACAAGAGTAAATTGAATAAATGTTATTTTTACAAGGGAAATTTCAATAAAATTTATTATATTTTAATTTATTTTGATTAATTGTTTATTTAAATTTTTATCTATTGATTTCGATTTTCTATCTCTTTCTAATTGTCAAAGAGTTAATTACAAAATGCTTATGTATACTAATGATGAGTACTTGGTAGTCGTAATATGCATTAATAATACGAAAACTGATTTAAGTATTTGGGCAAATTTGAAATTTTATTTCAAAAACTTAGAGTTCTCATCAATTATCATTTGATAATCTAATAATTAGTTTCTTGTCTATTCACAGATAGAAAATTATTATAAATTCTGAATTGATTAATGTCATTTTTTATTATAAACATAGTAAATATGGCGTTAAATCTAAGTCTTCTTTTAGTAACTTATTATTTCGTTAACATGTGTATGCATTATATTACTCTTGTAAATAAGTACAGAAAAACCCTCCCGTGGGTCTACCTTGTCCTGGTGGGAGGGCCTAGTTCCTATCCTGCAAGCCAGTAGGAGGGGAAGTTAACGGAACCAAAATTCTCAACGTTATCATCCTGTCATCATCGCAATCGTTGGTATCGCTGTGCGATGTCCGTGCACTGTTTTTCTCAACATTACTCATCGGGCACGTCATCTGGCCGACAAAGTCTTCGTTGAAGACATATTACGGGCAGTCACGTATAACCCTGCTTGGAGTAGGCGAGGGTAGCTGAGGGTGGGGCCTCAGTTTCTCCGAGATCTGATGTGAGGCTGCTCTGCCGAGGTAGGGTGTGCGGCGCTTAGCCACCAGCCACGTAAATCCTTGGTAAGATAGTGTGCAATGAATTGAGAGATCGGAATCTGCAATGTTTCGGGCAAGTTCTAGCCCGTCCGCGTATTTCGGGACTAGTAAAGGGGAGGGGTGGTCCTCAGACTACTGGGGTAGGACAAATGAAGTCCAAAGTATACCCGTTCCCGGCTATTCCATCCCGCCCCGTTGCACACAATTGCTGTTTTTTTTTTATTTGTTGTATGGATAACTTAAATTCGCACAAACAAACGGAAATGCAAGGGGTCTCCATACAAGGGGTCTCAAGCGGCGTCCCGGTTATCACCGGAACGTCGAGAGGACGAAACCCCCTAACGATAACAAGAGACATCTCAAGAACTTGGCATTGCTTCCAGGTTCCCTAAAGCACACTGTCTTTAAATATATTTTTGTTAAGAAAAAGGGTGACTCTAGCGACTTCAAGTCAGTGAGCCCCTTTTTAATTGTCAAATGTTTGCAAGAAAGTAAATAACGGGTTGTTGGTGGAGAAATTCGGCGACAACGCAACTAATGATAAGCTTTGTCAATCTGAAGACGTTAGAAGACCATGGGGTGGAATCAGAGAGGACATCGTTGAAATCCTGTCCGACCAGGGAGTTATTGATTGTCGTAGAATTACGTGGAGGCAGGATAGTGAGTTGAAAGACTCACCTCTTCTCCAAGTTACCTCCAGAAGAATTAATTTGACGGCAACAGTTGATGCTGGCATTCAAAAGAAAATTCACTTGGGTCCGTACATTCCAGCACAGATACGATGCTATCGGTACCAAAAATACGGACACACATTTGATAGATATGAACGGCCTTCAATTTATGTGTGCGGGAAGCCATTGCACGGAGGAAGACCGTGTAATGAGCCATTAATATTCGTCAGTTATGGGGGTTGTCACTTGGAAAAGGCGAAGAACTGCTCCAAACACAAAGGGGAGATGGCTATCAAGAATGTCACAGTTCTGGATAACCTCACATATCCCGAGGCGCGCAAGAAGCTGATGTGCTCCAGCCCTCGCAGGCTGCCTGCCATCTCTCATGCCCGCGCCATAGCTACTCCCGCCACTTAAGTTGACGCTTCCACGCTCGCAATGGAGCTCGTTCCCCTGATGATGAAAACCATCAGCAGAGTTTTTAAATAAAAAAGTGATGGCCAAGCGTCAGCAAGGTCACCCAAAATTATACGAATTCGCAGGAGTACAAATTCAGAGCCCTCCAAAAAATAGAACATAGCGAAATAGAGAGATTTAATTTTTATTGATTAAATTGTAATTGTAATTTTCGATCCACAATAAATGATATTATTGAAATGATCAGCCATCGAGATGATTGTAATAAACCGCCATTAACATGATTGTATTTATGTGTGATGCAATGATGTGCACTGTACACTATGCTTGTGTGTTATATGAGTAGCTGACTGCTGTGATCCTTGAACACATGTTGGTGTATGATTGCTTGAGTTGTTGTCGTTACCAAACATTGACGATGCATTCACTTGCATCTCAAGAATGAATTGCTACTTTGAATGTAACTGTCTTATATGTTTGAATTGTCTGTTTGTTTTTATATAGGTGAATGTTTTAGCCAATCCAAGACTACTGTGGAATCCGAAAACAAATATGTTTTGTCTATTTCTAGCGAAGATAGAAAGGGTTTGATGCTTTGAAAAGTTTTTACCAACAATAGAGCGGCGCATAATTCCAAACGTGGAATACTGATGGTTGAAATAGGAGCTTAACGGGTTTTGGAAATGAGTAGGCTAATTGAAACTGTAATATCTGGCTTTTTTAAGCGTAAATAAATTGCGGATGCATAGCCAAGTTTTGATGCGTCTGCGAATCCTATTATTGACATAAGTTTATAGGGCTTTTTTACTATGCAACGTGGAATTTTTATTGGGGTAATTGTGTGAAGTTGCTTCAAAAAATTGCGCCATTGGGATGCTATTTCATTTGGTAAGGGGTCGTCCCATTTTAGATTATCCATTCTCCAAGTTTGTTTCATGATACATTTTGCTTTGAAGATAACTGGAGATAAATATCCTAGCGGATCGTATAGTTTTGCAATGGTTGACAAGACTGCTCGCTTTGTCAGAATTACTTGGGGACCTTGTACGGCATAACTAAGACAGTTGCTTACAGGGTCCCATTGCATTCCTAAAACCTTTATAGTAGGATTTTCTAAGGAAGAGAATGCAACAAAAGTTTCATGAAACTCGATAGGGACAGTTTTGAGCAGTTCTTTGGTTGAGCTAGCCCATTTCTTTATTGTGAAACCGCCCTTTTGCAATAATTGAATAAGTTCTTTTTGTAAGGATAAAGCGTCGTTTAAATTTTGCGCTCTGGTTAGAATGTTGTCTACATACGTATGATTAGCCAATGCATTGGATGCTAATGGATAGGATGCTCCCTCGTCATTGATTAATTGTAGCAAAACTCTAATCACTAGATATGGAGAGGCAGACATCCCGAAAGTAACGTGATTCAATTCATACTCCGTTATTGAATCGGATACATTGAACCTATAAAACATTTGTTGATATTTACTATCATTTTCATGCAAAATGATTTGTTACAAATGTCGGTCGACATGGCAACTGCAAACGTTCTGAAATGTAGAATCACTTCAGTTATATTGGACTGTAATGTTGGTCCTGTGAATAATTTATCATTTAATGATCCATATTCAGTTGAGCAAGAGGCATCAAATACCAATCTGAGTGAGGTTGAAGAGCTGGGTTTTTCGACTCCATGATGAGGCAAAATATATGCACCAGGCTCTTTTGCGACTGATAGATATCCTAAATCCATATACTCATTGATTACCGAATCATATGATGTTTTCAATTTAGGATTTCGAGTAAAATTTTGTTCAAGCTTGATAAAACGCAGATACGCTTGTGGTTTGGAATTTTCTAATTTTGGAGGGCATTGTTTGAAGGGCAATTGGACTATGTATCGTCCTGAAATGCCTCGAGAATGAGTAGCTTGAAAATGTTCTTCACATTGTTTTTGAATAATTATTTATTGATGTGTTGAATATCCATTTAAGTTGTATTTGTTTTGAATGATGTTGAATGATGAATATCTAATTTAAGTTGTATTTGCGTTGAATGTTGTTGAATGATGAATATCTAATTTAAGTTGTATTTGATTTTACAGTTGTTCATGTATTGATAATGAATTTGTTGATTTGATATACAATTAATTGCTTTATGTATTTTGACTAGCACTGCTGTGTTAAAATATGTAATTATTGATGAAATTGTAATTGTAATTTTCGATCCACAATAAATGATATTATTGAAAATGATCAGCCATGAAGAAGATTGTAATAAACCGCCATTAACATGATTGTTTTTATGTGTGATGCAATGATGTGCAGTATACACTGTCCTTCTGTGTTATATGAGTTGCTGACTGCTGTGATCATTGAATACATGTTGGTGTATGATTGCTTGACTGTTGTCGTTACCAAACTTTGACGATGCATTCACTGCTGCTTGCAACTCAAGAATGAATTGCTACTTTGACTGTAACTGTCTTATATGTTTGAATTGTCTGTTTGCTTTTATATAGAACATTCCCGCAGGTATTGTTGTCCTGTTATATCTTGTCGTTTGTGTTTATGTATAAAGATTTGGAAATGACACTTTTATTTTTTAATTTTTTTGTTATTTTAGATTAAATTTTAATTATGAATAATTAGTAAATTGAAATTATGATCATATGAGCCATGTATTTGATAAACATTAAATTTTATAAAATAAAATATACCTTTCTAGAATAATTATTTAAAAAATTATTAATCAATGTAATGATTTAACACAATGCAGATAGATTGTGCATACTCAATCTATCTGCCAGACTTCGATTGGAATATTGAAGATTTGGCACGTTTAACTTTGCAACTTCCACAACCTTTTCTGATTCTAGTTGTTTTTAACGCTCGCAGTCAATTATGGGGCTGTGAGCCAAGAGACGTACGTGAGAGACTCATCGATAGTTTTTTTTGATGAGTCAAACACATTTCATGAGAAAACACAATTATATGCCAGAACTAGTAAGGTGTGAGCAATTGATCTGACTCTATGATCACCGGCTCTGGTTCATCGACTGGAATGGATGGGACTTCCTGAGCCTTGTGGGAGTGCCATTTGGGAGACTTTCATGGAATGTTTTCAAGTTTCCACGTTTGGGGGAGAAGAGGATGTCTATTAAATGTTCTCCAAATATTGAAACAGCTACACACGCTATAAGTAAGTTTTTCGGCATTTTACCTCAGAGAAAAGTTCCGTGGTGGATTGATGTCGTGAGAGTAGTCGTTGCAGAGAAAAAGAGAGCGTTTAACAAATTAAATAGACGCCCCACGCAGGAAAATTTGATAGCCGTTGAAAGAAAAAGACCTATAGCAATCAGGACGATACGAAATCAGAAAAGATTATCATGGTAGCAGTATGTTTCGGCCATCAATACCTCCACAACATTTTCGGAGATTTGGAGAATGAGGCCCATTCAAAGGTAATTTTTGTAATCATAGACACCTGCCCACGTTAATTTGGATGGCCAAAATCGCTGAGTGTTAACCGGTGCATTTTGAACTCGTCTGCAGCTTCAAAAGTTATGACCCGGATTTCCTGCAGGTCAAGATGCATCGCGAACAACATGATAATCTTAATGTTTGCTCGGATGAATCCCCGTCCAGTCCTCCAGTATAACAACGATTTTACAATACAAATACTGGAGGCGCTAAAGGGGTCAACAGATACATCACCTGACCCCGATACAATCCAGATTACTAGATCTATACAACAATTTTTTGCGGCAGAACGTTTACCCTCAGCAATGACGGGAAGCCATTATTATCCCACTGCTTAAAGAGTGTAAAAATTCATTGCAACCATCAAGCTATGGTCCAATATCTTAAACTTGCTGCTCCAGCAAGCTATTGGATAAATGGTGAACAGACGTCAAATCTGGTGGCTGGAAAGTAATCTTCTGATAAATAAATATCAGACAGGTTTCCACCAATACCATTCGACGACGGATCAACTTGTTCGCCTTGAGAATGTCCACTTGTTCGCTTTGAGAATACCATTCATGACATCTTTCTCCGGGGTTATCACTTTGTGGTTGTGTTCTTTGACCTAGAGAAAGCATATGATAAAACTTGAAGGTATGGCATTCTCAGGAAGCTGCATGACTGGGGTCTAAGAAAATCTCTGCCTCAATTCATTTAAAGTTTTATGTGTGACCGAAAAATTCATGTCCGGGTGGATTTGAGAGGACTTGAAAGTGTGCATACACTTTACAATTACAATGAAAAATGGAAGCGTGATTGGAACAACCTTACGCAAAAGCTCAAACAGGTCAAGCCAAGCATCAATAAGATGCCTAGGCTTGTAAATCTGAGCCGTAGAGAGAGTGTGGTTCTTACTGATTTACGAATAAGCCACATTAAATTATCGCACACATATCTTTTATGCGGTGAGGATCAGCCAAGGTACAATGTTTGCAGAACAGTGCTAACTGGGAGGCATATTATTGAGGAATGTGTAGTCTTTGAACCATTACGGCGAAGACTACAACAAAATGCGAGCTCCATGAAGAGGATGATTACACTTTTCAATGAATCTGAAATTCTATGGTGCCTCTAGGTTTAACATCTCTTATTTTAAAAGCCGTCGCTTCTATGTGTTTTAAGTATTTAAGTTTTATTATTATTAGTATTTTTATTTTTTTAAACAAGAGTGAGCCCGATTAAGTTCACAGCACGGACATTGTCAAGTGACGGTAAATTGTAAAGTTTTTTTTTGTTCTAGTATGTCATGTGAACCGGAGAATGCGTGTGAGTATGCGTGTTTATTTGTAAGTTTGTTTGTGTTCTTGTAGTGTGTATAAATGTAGGTATGTTTATTGTATTCTGCGACATCGCGTTATGGGTGGTGTGTGTGGTGTTGTATTGTGTTGTGTTCGCTTTCGTGTTCGATGAGCGAATGAGGCGTTGTCTGTCGGTTTTGATTAGTGTGTTATTTGGTCCTGTGTGAGTCGTGATAGTGTTACAATGGGTGAAGTGTTTTGTGTGAGGTTTTGAGTTATTGGTGGCGGTACGTGCATTGGTGTTGTGGTTTATGTAGTAATGCTCTGTTGTGTTTCTCGTGTAGTGTTTTTCGTTTGCTTTGAAATATCTGATGGTGTTGATATTTGGTCTTCTGTGAGGCTTGGTAACCGGGCAATGGGTGGTGTGTTATGTGTTTTGTTTCGATGTGATGGGGCTGGTGCGTGGATGAGTGCTGTTGTAGTGTAATTAATGATGTTGTATTGTGTAAGGTTTGTTTCCTGTGTAGTGTTTGGTTTGGGGAATGTGGTGATGGTACGTGTGTGAGTGTTATTGTAGATATGCTGTGTTGTGTCGTGTATATTTCTTGTATTGTAATTTGAGTGTGTCACTGAGTGTTGTGTGGGTGCTGATGTGAAGTTTCTGTGTTTGGTGTAAATGTGTTTGCATTGGTCGGAATCTATGTTGTTACTGTCGTTTGTGTTTGGACAGTGCTTTGCCCCATAGAGAGAAAATTTCTCACTATACGGTAAGAATTTTATTATTATCATTATTATCATTATTATTAGTATAATTATTATTATTATTTTTTGAGGCAGGGAGGTGGAAAATGCATTGCCGCACAGAGTGTAGGACTCCTGAACTGCCAGCATACCCACTTAAACTCATCCCACCTCCATTTTGGGCTTAGAGAACTATCTTATTAGCCCCTGTAGGTTAAAAATAACAATAACAAAACTGAACAATATCACAGAATATCACAACACTACCTAGTCAAATGAATTGACTAGGTAGGAATTTAATAACAAGACATAAACTATATAAAAAAATAAAAATAAAAAACAACAACAACAACAACAACAACAACAACAACAACAATAACAAAATAACAACGTTAGAGTGAAGGTGTAAAAGGCCTTCACTAAAACAAATTTAAATACTTAAAAAACTAGATAACAATAAAAAAAAAATTTAAAACTTAAAAAATAGATAATAATTAAAAGTTTTAAAAACAAAAAAATATAATAACGTGTAATAGTGTGGGTGTGAAGACCCCACACAATTACAATAAAACTTAAAACTATGCGTAATAAAATGTTATATTGTGGGTGTAAAGGGCCCTCAATATCACAAATAAAATCATTAAACAATATAAAAACGCAAAATATTTAAAAAAGAAGATAAAATTGTACGAGGCTGTACATAAAAAACAAATAAAAGAGACTTTTTATAAATATGAAATGTTTGTCCTAATGTCTCCGTAGATGGTGAGATTCATTTGAAAATGTAATCATCCTCTTCACGGATCTCGCATTAAACGATTAGGCTCGTGCTACATTATTTTGAAGCCGTTGTCTTTGCCGTAGAGGTTCAAAGACTACACATTCCTCGACAATATGCCTTACGGTTTGCACTGTCCAGCAACAATGCACCTTGGCTGATCCTCACCGCAGAGAAAATACGCATGCGAGATTCTAGTGGGGCCTATTCATAAACGGGTAAGGGCGCTTCTCTCTCTACGGCTCAGATTCACAGGTGCCGGTAACTTATTAACGCTTGGCATGACCTGTTTGAGCTTTTCCGTGAGGTTGTTCCACTCAAGCTTCCATTTTTCACTAATTCTGAGGCATATTTATACTTTTAAGTCCTCTGGGCGTAATGAAATTAGATTCAGGTAGTCTGAATCAGTTGCGAACCGCGCAGCTTCTTCAGCCACCTCATTCTCATGTATACCCACGTGCCCAGGCGTCCATACAAAAACGTTGGACATATGTTGGAGCACATGGAGTGTCGCTTGGATGGTTTGCACCAGAGGGCCCCTTGAAAGTGTGCATATTAGTGTTTGCAGCGTGCTCAACGAGTCGGAACAAATGAGGAATGTTTTGTGAAAGTTCGAAAACTCTAATTATTTTTACTGTCTTTTACCATTTTGACCCCACGAGTAAAACGGGCCGTGTACTACCCCATCGGCCACTTCATGGGGAGGGCATTTAGACAGTGGAGTTTGCCAGTTGTCCAAAGGGATTGTTTATGACAGCATTTAACCCGGCTGCCCTAGCCTTCGGCTAGATCTCTTGGCACAATGCCTCACACCATAGTTTGGGTGGCCCTTCTATTTTGTCAACTGGGCCTGGGACCAGCTATGGCAGAGGTGGCTATTGCCAACATATTGGAGATGCGAGTCTCGTCGGACTGTGGTAGATGGGTGAGTACGATCGACCATAAGGTCGAAGTGCAATACCTTGTAGACCCCAATATAAATCAATTAATTAATCAATCATGTTCAACTCATACCGATTTTAGCCTCTATTTTTAACCTTATATATTTAACCTTCTAGATCAAGCTCCTTTTTTGAAGTCGGACTAATAAAATAAAAAAGCCGATATTATATAAAAGCCTAGTTTTATAACTCATTGATTTTAAAATAAAAAAAAAAAGCCGATACATATTTTTATAAGTATCTAAACGATCTATAAACAAGTTTCCGTACACTATCCATTAACTCAATCTTTCAATTGAAATTGGAGGTGAAACTTAATCGAGAATTAAAAAAAGCCATGTTTGTATGCTTCTAAATTTTATACCTCGCTGATTGGTATTTAATACTAGTGGCATTTAATTAGTATTTATTTAGCTTATAAGTGGATATTAAATACAATACAATTAATTGACTTTTTATATATTTCTCTGCTAGCTTAATATTAAGCTAGCAGAAAACGTAGTAAAAACTTCCAGCTGACAACGTGTTCTTATCAAAGGTAACAAAACAAACAATACAGCATCAGTTATTTGGATCGACAATACTGAAACAGAATTTGAGGAATAGAAACAAGCATTAGTAGAAGTAGTAACATCGCACATCCTGTATGTTTTCATCCAGATGCAAAATGGTGCTGCATGTCGATGCAAGCTATTTTTCAGTAGGCGCAGCCATTGATTATATCAACGGTGGACAATTTGTACTTCTTGGTTTCTATTCTAAGTGACTAATCGACCGACAAAAACGAGATATTGAAGGTAGAACCTGTACAATGTTGACCGATCACAAACCAATCAGTTTTGCATTCATCCAAAATCCAGAGAAGACATCACCATGACAATAAATAATTTTGATTTCATCAGTCAGTTCACTACTGTCATGCAAGGCTGATTTGCTTTCTCACATCGAAAGTATCGATAGCTGCGAATAAATCAATTTTGAATAAACCGTAACTCAAAAAACCGATGAAGAGCTAAATAGTTTTTTTTAAACAATGATGCAACTAAATTTGGTGAATTTCTCGAACGCATCAAGAGATAATGTTTTTGATGTGTCAACATCAAAATTGAAAGAAGTTTCAATTCAGTTCATAGCTTGATGCATCCAAGTAAAAAAGCAACAATGAAACAAATCCGTGACAAACATGAAAAAAGACATCGCAGAAATGGTAAAAATTGTACCTCATGTCGAAAACTTAAGATTGCTTAACACAAGAAAATAGCAATCGACACTTTTTTACTGCCATAAAAACGTTGTTAATGGATTCACATCAATTCAGTTAGACCACTGCATATTCCACGGTTTCTGTTACTGTTTGACCTGCATCCAGCGATTCCTACCGATGGCCAGTTAGCATTCCAATCGAAGACGTCTATGCAAACACAGTTGCAATCGCTTTAATTAACGGCTAAATAGCACATTATGGTGTACTAGCTAAAACCACCGCCGATACAGGTAAGCAGTAAGCAAAACTTTTAAACGAATTGATGCAAATGTTTGGTGCAAAACATCTACGATTTAGTCCATGACATACACTGGCAAATGGTTTAATCGAACGTTTTCGCCGAACCATGAAAACAGCTTTTAAATGTTAAAACAATGCTGGACGGAAATATTGCTATTTTTCATACATACCCTTCGCAACGTTTACAAAGATGACATCAAAGCAAAACCTTCAGAAATGGTATATAGCACAACGCCTACAATGCCATACGATGCCTTCAAAAAAATCAACGATGACAGGTTCGAAACCGAATTCGTTATCTGCGTGAAATGATGGGTGAAATTCAACCAGTCACAACTTTCAACCATGCCAACACAATTTTTCGTTCAACAGGGTTCGAAAACCACTGATAGCACCGTACGATGGTATATCTTTGGAAAATACCGTTGGAATTACTATATAAACCAGTGTATTGCCTAATAATCAGTTTTTGCTGGAGTTAATTCAACGTTTGTTGATTTGTTGTATTCTACTTGTTTAACCCTCTTTACAACCAGATTGAGATACATCCAGATTGAATCAAATCTTCGTCGGGGTAGCTGAATTTCGAGATATTTTGTTTGTTGTATAACCTTGAGAGCCATCACTGACCATCCGATATATGGGGTTCAATTAATTTGGAACGAAAGTTTTTCGTAATCGTTGCAGTCGCCAGTTAATGCTAAAGGTACGTTTATTTTTTTCCTTTTGAGTGGAAGTCGTTCTAGTGATATCGTCCATACAATCCCAGATTTATTTTTCCGCGTGTTCTGACATATAACGTGAATCATTCTGTTGGGTTAATTAATTTATTAAATTAATTTATTGTACTCACCATTTATGTGAATTGCATTGTAGTTTTGCAGAATTGTTCACACACGATTCAGTTGTCAAAATCACGTTTCACGAACCAACAAAGTAGGGAATTTTATCATAAGTACAAACTGTCAGTTACAAAGATTTGGACCGGGAGATTTGAATTAAAATTCTGGTTGTGTACACACAACAAAACTCGATGGCGTCTTCTCAAGTTTATCAATCAATCAAACATTGACCTACGGCCCTTCTGACGAGTTCATAGCCTAAAAATATCAGGATTTCCAACAATTATCAGCCTTTATAATAAAATGTTGGGAATTTCAACTGAGACCACTTATAGTAATTTGAGTTTTAACAGCTGTGGCGATATATAGAGTTGCCTATACTTCCCAATAATCCAACGTCAATTCTAGTCAACTGTTATTTAAAATAGTAACACAACATAAAGAATTGATTTTTAGTTTTTTTCATTAAATTAAGTTCAAATTGTTCCACAAAGTATACCTCCAATCCATACAAAGAATCAGCAATTTTTTGTATCCACAAACTTTTTTATAAGAACTGTACAAACTCTTTTATAAGAACTTTTATAAGACCATAATGCCTTTGGTACCAATCCAACATATTTCAAAGTTGAAGCATAATTTGCGAAGCGTTAAAAAAGTAAGACGTAATAAATAATTTAATTAATAAAATTGCTTATCAATGATTCCGAAGGAATATGAAAGTATCGATGAAGAGTATGTGTTGATGCTTTTATGGTATTTCGACTATCAAGAACACTTTTTAGTCTTTTACTTAGACTTTTTGTCAACTTGTTTGTCATAGTTTTTTTATATCCTTATTATAAATGCCTTGTAAAGACTGAATTGCAAAATACATGTAAAATTCAGTCCCTTCTATAAGGCTTAAAAAAAACAAATTTGCAAGTATAAAACGTTCTCAAGGCCGAGCGGACCTGGAGGATTTTTAATTAGAATTCCCAAGGCCCGATCTGCCCAAAGAATCGTCTTCAGATTTACTGCAGTAGAAAAAATATGATCGTGAGAATGTTCGGGCTGAAATTTGAACCGGGTCTGGTGATTTGTGTCGTGTATTGGTAGTTAATAAAAATAACTAGTTGTTTTGACAGTTTATTATTTTATTCAAGAAGAAACAAACAAGATATACTAATGTGTTATTATTTTTTTTAAAGGTAAGAAGTAAATTAATTATTTTTAAAATAATAATTATTGATTGATTAATAATTTAAAATTTACCCCTGTTGGATTAATGGGGTAATTTAATCAAACACAACAGCATTTAAGATAGTTGGTTTATTCATGCCATTTAGTTTGTTATACATTAATTGTCATTTGACTATAAAAATAATATATTATGGCGAGTCCACCTTCATATACAAGGGAGCGTGGTCGCCGCTAATGAACATGAATTGTTTAAAATAAATACGTGAATACGAAAATCACAATACGTTATAAACTGACATGTAATTTTGTCGTTTAGAGAACAAATGATAAGGTTAAAATATATTCTTTTGTTTTCGAAAACAGAAATTTAAAAAAAATAAATATGTGCGACGAAGCCTGAAAATCACAATACGTTATAAACTGACATGTAGTTTTGTCGTTTAGAGAAAAAATGATAAGGTTTAAAGTATATTCTTTTGTTTTCGAAAACTGAAATTTAAAAAAAATAAATATGTGCGATGAAGCCTGGTTGTGTCGGTGTTAGTATTTTAGTTCTTGTTCTAAGGGATGAGAACGAAGGCAGGTACCCCGTTGGTCAGAGTGGTCAAAGTGGTCGGTTTTCCGAGCATTTTTTGGTTCGGTACAATCCATCACCTGTCTCCACGAATGCACGTGATCGCTACTTACTATGGTCGGCGGTTCAACCGGCGCGAGACGAAGCAAGTATTAACGTTTCGGAATGAGGTTGAGCCTGGTTTGATTTAAATTTAACAACCAAATTTTGTCGGACTATTGTAAAATTACAAGTTCTAATTATTAATAAAGGGAGTTGAGTGTCGTGACGACACGCAACCTAAAATATAAGAAAAAAAAAAACCAAATTCTTGATAATAGTATTTAACCTCCAACAATAAATATTTCTTTTAGGAGAACAACGGCAAAATGAACAGAATGATCAAATTAAATAGAGTTTTAGTCACCTGAATTAATGTCCACAACCAGCTGGTGCACTCGGAGGTCGCCTGTGAAGAGCCTTGAACACCAGGAGATCGTTTGACGCAGTATGTCGTTGAGGCCAATAACGTCGATCGTACCAGGTGAGTCGTGTTTTACGTTATTGTATAATCTTCGAATATCGTGTGGTTTAACAACGTTACGAACCGGCGTTGGGTAATGGTACCCTCATTAGTGATGTGCCATCCAAGTATGCTGGCCAATTTGGAACCATGTGTTCGTTGATGAAACACGAGGTCGCTCGAGTTAACTCAAACAAACACAGCAACTCGTTGCTCGGCCTTCCTCTCGGTCAATCCTTTATTGGTTTAACCCAACGTCCTTCGTATAACTATTAGAAGATTGCACCCAATGATTTTTGTTTGGTTTTATATTTAATTCGAAAATTGAAATTCCTTTTGTGCTATTTTCGGAAACCGTGTCCAATAATTCTATTTTAATTTAATATTTGTTAATTAACAATCTCGACAATGTAGTTCTCATTATCGTTGTGGAGAGAATGATCTGAATGAATTGTTTTTTTGTTTGTTTGAGTCTCATGGTTGTTGTTTTCGTTTCATCTCATGGTTCGCGCCAAATTAGCCCAATAGGATGGTTTCGCGTGGTTTTAGTGATGGTTACGTTATCTGTCAAGATTTATATTTTTTATATTTATATAGTAAAGAGATATTTATATAGTATAGATTTATATAGTAAATTATCTTTAAGGATACCTCGTATTTAGCGAATTAGGTGTTTTAAGTTGTACAAAGCGTTCGCCAATTCTGTGTTAGATAATACACTATGTAATTATCTATGTTTTCTTTGTAATACTCTATTAATTCTCTAATAAAATAATCTATTAAATGGTACCGCATAAGAATGCGGTACCTTTTGTAGTCCAAATAAGATGTGTTAAGTACTGCTGCTCTTGCTATTTCGTTGTAAAGTAGTATGCAATCTTGTCTTTAGAATCGTTTATTGATGGTTACTTGACGAACACTGTGACGTTCTTGTTTAAAAGGGTGGGTAGGTTTAAAAAAATTATGAATGCATGTATTAATTCAGTAAATTGTCAAGTACTCGATTTATTTTTTCTGCGATATAATAAAAATTAACAAACACCAAAATATCATTCGAATTTGTTATTACATATTTTAAGAATATACAAGATATAGCTTGTGATTCAATAATAGAAGGGTTTTGTATAAAAGGGTGGGAAGGTTTAAATTCATTTATCATTTATCAAGAAGGCATTTATCAAGAGCGAGTTAATATTAAAGGGAATTTTTTGGGGAGTACATCACTTTTAAAAAGGAACTTAAAGAGCTCACTTTCGAAAAGTCATTGGAAAGATTCATTAAATAATAGAAATAAT
Source organism: Nineta flava (assembly GCA_963920215.1). Lineage (NCBI taxonomy): Eukaryota > Metazoa > Arthropoda > Insecta > Neuroptera > Chrysopidae > Nineta > Nineta flava. The sequence continues at coordinate 36,053,773 of OY986046.1, read as the reverse complement.
TCAAAAGGAAATATTCTAAAAAAGTAAAATTAATAATCAGAAGTTTAATTCAAAGAATAATAATCAGTGATTTAAGTATGCAATCAAAAGTAAATTGGGTAATTGTAGAATAAAATAGTAAAATAGAGAAATTCGGTTGTTATAAGAAAAAAATAATTAATCAAGTAAGGCATCTTACTTTTTGTGACTTGGGCTTAGCGCACAACTAGTAAAGTAGCCCACAGTTGTCGCGCAGTTGAAGTGTAATGGCTTGAGAGTGTCGTCGATGGGGATATCTGATACCGAAACACTCTAAATTGAATTTAAATAACAAAAAAAATTTAATGTGATTAAAAAAAAATCAAGCCAAAAAAAAAAATGTGTGTGCCTCTCTGTCCGGGTGACGATCTGTAGCTCAATTTTGATGTAATGTCTGAAGAGCGCCTGTATTCTTTTGAACGCGAACTATAAGTATCAGCAGTAAATCTATTTTTTTCAGTTCATTTAGATTTGTGATTTTTTTTAAAAAAGTTAATGTGTTGGGATCAAATTGATTATTGGGATTAAAGTGATTAAATTATTTTTTTTTAAACATATTTTAGGACGTTCAGTTTGATTTTGTTCACATTCCTCGAACTAAGCGTCACCTTTATTATTAAAAAAAAAAAAACTTTACATGTGTTTTTTATTCTTTGTATATAAAAAAAAATAGGGTTAAGTTTATTTAACCAAAAAAAACATACGACACGTGCTAATGTTATTGTAGAATTGAAGTTGTAAAATTGAATCTAAGATACGTCGACGCTTCAATCAATGGTGAATGATTTCCTGGAAAGCCGTTGGATTATTGCTAGCGACAATGCGCTGAATTACCAAAACTTTCCAAGTGCTTCTAGAAAATACCGACTGGATTCATGCCGTTTTCGGCAGATTAGCAGTGGTAATCCTTCACTAATAGCTATGTGATCCCAACATCGATTGAAGAATCGACGAACTATCCTGCTATAAAGTTAAAAGAAACTAAATCTATCGTAACAGCTAAGTATAAAATGTTAATTATTAAAAGTGTTCTCACACTTAACTAATGTTTTAAATGTTTTTTTGTTTGTTTTATGAACCTCAACTTATTGGACGTTCCCGGGTGGAGTAATGAACAGTACTGAATTAAGTTTTAGATGAGTTATATTACCTTCGACGTGACGGATTTTTTTCGAAGGCACCCCCTACAACAAATGATTCGATTATCCAATATATCAAAATAAATGATGAAAATTTGCAGCCGAAATATAGACGATTTAGTTGTTGGAGCAGTAACTGTGGGTGTGTATATATATTTTAAATCCAATTATCATTAAAATCCACCATCAATCGATCCGTGGAAAAATTTGCCACAAGGTGATTTGTTCACGTAGCAACTCGTTGATGTATTTTTTAATGGAGTCAGAAACCTACAGTAAAGTTACAATGTGGTCATTACTGATGTTATTCAAGTTTCAGTTTGGTAACATATGACCAGATTTGGTAGTAGCGAGAACGTTACAAGACCCATTATAATTAATAAATTAAAGAAATATTTTTCTGATTTTTTTTTTATTCATTGTTTTAGGTAACTTTTACGGGGTTTCATTTTATGAACTGAATCATTGCATCTGTCTATTGCTAATGCTACGTGCTACTTTTGGAAATACTACGTGTGATGATCATTTCTAATTTCGGATAACGAAAATCTACAGGCTGATCTTCTTTTTTAACCCGACTTCAAAAAGGAGGATGGTTCTCAATTCGTCTGTATTTATTTTTTTCTAATGTTTGTTACCTCAGAGCTCCGTCATTTATTAACCGATTTGGAATTTTTTTTTGTTTTAAAGAGTTTGATTTCCGATTGGTCCCATTGCCTACAAATCGCTTTCTGATGAAGGGATCCCCGGGAAATCGAGGAAAACTATCATTTTATATGTGATAACCGATTTTTGCGAATTTGTTTTTTTTTTGAGAGGATATACTAATTCATAATTGGAAAATTTTTTAAAATTCGACTTAAAAAAATTTTTTTACAAAAAAAACCAAAAATCAAATATTCTATAACAAAAAATGCACTAAAAAATAAAAAAATAATTGCGTATTCTTCTGCCAATTTTAGTTCACCTAAGCAAAAATTTTTAAATATATATGTACAATTATTGTTATTTTTGGAGGCGGTGTCCAAAAGTTGAATTTCTCTAAGCTAACACCGACTCCAAAAATAACAATAACTGTACATATGTATTTACAAATTTTTGCTTAGGTGAACTAAAATTGGCACAGGAATATGCAATTATTTTTTACTTTTCAGTGCATTTTTTGTTATAGAATATTTGATTTTTGAAGTCGGGTTTCCATTTTGTCAAAATAGGTTTTATGTCATATACGTCGTCAGCTGCAGTCTCGATGTTGACCCGATCTCCCACCCTTTATCATTGGTTCGCACGTTGTCACATCTAGCAAAAGTTCCAGATGTGCAACGTGTTGTGAAATTACTTTAATTGGCTTCGTTTTTTCCTGAATTAGAAAGTATATTTTGTTAAATATAAAAAAGTTAAATAAAATAAAAACTTCAACTGTCACATAAAATGTAAACAAATGTAAAAGTTCAAAACATTCTCATATGCGCGCCAAACTTGAATAATTTCACTACATATTATGTTCGAATAATACGTTACTTATTCGTGGATAGCCTACAGACCCTTTTCAGGGTTAGACCTACAAATGGGTTTATAAAAAAAAAACATATTTTTGATGAACAATTCCCATCTGAAACACAAATGTAAAACAAATAATACTGTATTTAAATTAATAAAATATCGTCGAACTAACTATTTTCTTTTCTTTACACACCACACTCACCATATATTCTACACTACCCTTGAAGAAGCTGTGGATTTTTAATTAGTTTAAACCACCAGCAATTGAAGCCCAAGAGTCGTAGCCATCGAATATTTCGAAATCCACCTATAGTTTGGGATTGATAATTCCACGTGGGTGAAAGTTAGTTGCACTTTTCTATTTCCAACTGTATTTCCACAATTTGTTGAACATTATATTTATTATACCAATATCATATCTGCCGTCAATTTTAAAGTATATCAGTATTCTTAGCAAAACTCGTTATAAGTTCTAAAATATATTTGGTACACGGAAAACGGCTTATCAAATGTTCACTATTTTTTATACCGGACATAGTGATTTTATTTTTCCATATTTATGGGTTAGGTTGGTTAATACCCAGGAGTACTATGTCCCACACAACTAAGAATACCTAATCTCCGTGAGGAATTTATAGATACCGTTATTATTATGTAAGTTTAAATGATTATTATTTTCAACACCTACTAGATATAGAGGACACTGGCAGAATTTTTTTCGAAATCACTGCATATATACAGTGCTACTAGCTGATTGATCGCACGAGGAAAAAAATTGAAAAAGTTAAAATGTGTTTATCAGATTTGTACTATAAATGCAACATAAGACAACCGTAGAAGTGACAGTGATGGTATACTCATGTACCCCGTTTGAACTTTTTCCAATTTGAATTCAATGAACAGTATTATTACTTGTGACAAGACAAGTAAAAGAAAGCATATTCTTCAATGAATGACTCGTAGTGGCATGTAAAGAAATATAAACAAATTTATATTGTATGTATAGAATTTGATACATGATATACAAAATATATGACAACAAACATAAAACTTGCATCCTTTACGTTTTTGTATACGTTTTTGTTATATTTTGTTACATATACGTACTTAGTTCAGTCAGTATACGGATAATTAGTTGTCCATAATGCATTGACAAACCATGCCATCCATTTGGTGATTAGATTTGTTATTGTACGTATTAAACTAAATTGCGGTACGGTGAATAATATTTCGGCGATCGCATTAAAAAACGCGTAAAAAACATCCAGTGAAAGATTACACCAGATCTAGTGGTTCATTGTTTTTTATTAATTTACAGTTTCTACAGAAATGAAAACTGATTAGATCTATTGTAACATACGAATTGAAATCATGAGTTCTCATTCAGAAATACGCGTAGAACTACTTTCCGAATGTGTCCAAAATAAACTTTGAAAATTCTTTAAATCTATCAGCAAAGCAAGGTCAGCACTTGGCTAGAGAGTTCACTACAATATAATCACTGCGGTATTGTACGCACACTATCAATATCAAGCCATCTTAATAGAATTTCCCCTTAGAAAATTAATGAGGGGTAGATTGATTAATGTAAGAAAAAATTTGGTAAAAATTTATTTCATAAGTTTTCCTTTAGTATGTTTCAAAAATTTTATAACTTGGCAAGTAATTTTTTCCTTCCACAACTCGCCAAGCTATAAAACAATAAAGCGAAACTAAAAACATACTAAGAGAAAACTTGGTCTCTGAAGAAAGCCAAAGTGGACTCATGGAGGAAGCTCTGTCATGATGTTGAAAACACATCTGAGGGAGCAAGACTCCATCGTGTCCTGGCGAAGTAACCCGCTGACACCATGGGCTCACTTCGTAAGCCCGATGGTGAGTATACTAGCTCCGCGAAGGATACACTTGAGATACTGCTCCGGATTCATTTCCCGGATTCGGTGGCAGTGGACGATGAAAACCCTTCTCAAGAGCAGCTTTACCAGTGTCTCCCGCCGACTGGCGAGGACTGGAGAAGAGCGGCGATTGCCATTAACTGCTCAAAAATCGAATAGGCAATAAACTCATTCGACACCTACAAAGAACCGGGACCAGATGGGATACCCAGTTCTTTTACAAAAAGGAGCAGAGCATCTTTTAACACTGCTTGGTCATATATTAAGGGCAAGCCTGGCTACGGGTTATATCCCAACAGTATGGAAGCCAGTAAGAGTGACCTTCTTGCAAAAACCGGGGAGGCTTAATCACTCCACGGGAAAGGACTTTAGACCAATTAGTCTGTCATCGTTTCTACTGAAAACAATGGAACGACTAATAGGATTTCATTTGACTCAGGGAGCATTGTCAAGAAATCCGCTTCATGTCATCCAACACACGTATCAGGTGGGGAAATCCTGTGAATCAGCCCTCCACAACCTAATATACAGGATTGAGGAGGGATTCGCAAGGAAACAAACCACCTTGTGCGTTTTTCTTGATATAGAGGGAGCATTTGACAATGCTTCTTACAATTCCATGGTTTTGCAGGTGGATAAAATCTATGCTGATAGGAACAAGAATACAAACTTCTCCTTTTGGAGAGTCTGTCACTGCGAGAGCCACAAAGGGAAGTCCACAGGGTGGTGTCTTATCCCCACTCTTGTGTAGCCTGACAGTGAACAGCTTTCTAACAAACCTCAACCAAAATGGATACTACACACAGGGTTACGCGGACGACATTATAATTGCAATCCAGGGACCCTGTGAAGGCACAATCTCGGAGCTTATGCAAAACGCTCTTAGAATCGCACAGGAATTGTGTATCAATCAGGGATTGAAAATTAACCGTGGTAAGACCGTACTAATTCCATTCACACGTAAAAGGTAGGTGGATAACATAAAACCACCAATCCTCTTCGGTGAAAGATTACAGATCACAAGGGAAGCCAAGTTCTTGGGAGTAATGCTGGACTCCAAACTAACATGGAAGCCTCATCTGGAATATATAACAAATAAGAGCAAATCTTCTCTCATGCTTTGCAAGAGAGCTTGTGGAAAAGTCTGGGGTCTAAAACCCAAAATGATTCACTGGCTCTACACAACTGTAGTCAGGACCAATATAATCTATAATGCTTTAGTGTGGTTGCCAAAACTTAAGCAGATTACTGCGTGCAAAAAACTGTCCAGGATCCAGAGACTGTCCTACTTGTGAATCACTGGATCCATGAGCAGTATACCTAGTCATACTGGGGCTACCTCCGCTAAGCATTGTAGTAACAGCTAAAGCGAGATCCAGCGCCTATAGATTGTCTTGCAATTACAACTGGATTATTAAAAATCAGTTTGGACATGCAAGTATCGTGGGAACATCAATTATCTCAGACCCCGTCTTGGAATTGGGCACAAATATACTTCCCAAGACATACTCCTTCTCAAAACCTTTCACTGTAATATGTGATAGGGCCATGTGGTCGGAAAGAGAACCATCCTACCTCAGGAAAGGAATCGTCTGGTATACAGACAGAAGAAAAACTGAAGAAGGGACCGGGGCGGGAATCTACGGTGAGAGACCAAAAGCAAACATAAGCCTCAACTTGGGGAAATATGGTACGGTCTTCCAAGCCGAACTCTACGCCATACTAGCTTGCGTCCGTGAGAACCTACGTAGAGGCTACATAAACCAGAACGTATGTATTCTGTCGGACATTCAAGCTGCTTTAAAAGCCTTGTCTGGAACTGAGGTCACCTCAAGGGTAGTCATGGATTGTCTGGAGGAACTTCTGAAAGTGGCAAAACGGAACATTGTTTAATTGATCTGGGTGCCGAGTCACAGTGGTTTCGAAGGACACGAAAAAGCGGATAACTTAGCAAAGAAGGGAGTCGGAATGCTATTCATAGGCCCAGAGCCTATTTTAGGAATTCCAATGATTGCATGTTCCAATGATGTAAACAAGTGATCAACGAGTGGTCAAATGCTAAACACCGTGATCACTGAGAAAAAGTACCGCGGCAAGAGCTTGGGAAGGTACTGCTTCAGAATGCAACAAAGAGGGTCTCTCTCGTTGCACTGAGGCTGAATAGGATGCAACTGCGGAGGGGTTACCGGGTTCATTACCAGGCATTATCCCATGAGGAAGCATCTGCACACAATGGAACTCCATAACGGCTACATTGTGTGAAGATTGTGTGGCGAGGAGGAGGAAACATCCAGCCACATAATCTTTGACTGCGAACCTCTGGGTTACAGCAGATACAGGATATTCGGTGCATCTCACCCCGAATATATGAACCTTCGGGAGGACCTAGGACCAGGCTATTGCCAACATATGGGAGAAGCGAGTCACGTCAGACTGAGGTAGAAGGGGGAGCACAATGGACCATAGGGTCGAAGTGCAATAATTTTTACCCCGATATTAATCAATCAATGAATCAAAGGAAAAACTTACACTTGGAAGATACCTCTCTATATGATATCATCACTATTTAAGAAAAAACTATTATAGAGGGCTATGTTTAAAGTCCTCATTAATTTTCTTAGGTGAAAGTAAGATATTTATGATATCCCCACAAACTTTTCCCTTTTTTAAATTTATGTCATTGCTCGGATTTTGATTTGATTCTGCATGTGCAAGAAAAAATAGAGATTGACACCTGATACTTTATTTTGCCGGAAATTTATGTTTGAGTTGCAACACTCACATACCTTTTCAAACCACTTTTTATTCCTCCATTTACAAGGGACTATGTCGACTGTTAAACTAAATTTAAGATTTTAAATTATTGTTAGTTTTTTTTGTGACATGGAGGTTGGAAATGCAGTGATGCAATGAGAATGCGGCTCCTGGCTAAACCCACTCCCTTTTGTGGCTTCGAGAACTTGCCCATTAGCCCCCTAAGTTTAAAAATTAATAACTAACCAAAAAAACAATTGAAAGAAAATATCACAGATTTATCACAATACTACCTAATCAAACTAATTGACTAGGTAGGAATAAAACAATACAATATAAATTATATATAAAAAAACAACAAAATATAACAGCTTTGCAGTGACAGTTAACTGCAACAGATAAAAAACTTAAAAACGACATAACAATAAAAACTATAAAAACAAAAAAATAACAACGTGTAGGGGTGTGGGTGTAAAGAGCCCAGACCATTACAATTAAAACGATAAAAATTTACATTATATGTATTATTATTACTTGGAGGTTATTAATCACTGCGACCAGTATGACCTATTGTGACCCCTTACTACTGCCCTGTTAAGGCTTCTACAAGCAGCCCTTCTTCGTGCCACGGCTTCACATTCAATTAGGAGATGAGTTGGAGTTTCTTCTTCCAGCTCACAGAGCCTGCATGAGCCGTCATTGATGATTCCCATCTTTCGGAGGTGCCCATTCAGCCGGCAATGCCCGGTGAGAGAGCCCGATAGGAATCGTAGCTCATATTTTTGTGAGCTAAATGCAGGTTTCGAATCTCTTTCGGTTATACTGCCCGAGAAGGATCTTGGCCTGCCGCAGCCCTGGGGAATCTTCCCAAAGCTTGTTTCTTTCTGCTTCCTCTGCCTTCCAGAGGGCTGTGTTGAGGTAGGCCTCACCTATTCTACAGGACGGCTCAGGTCCTATGAAAGGGTCTGACGACCCTTTCCTTGCCAGTTCATCAGCAGTCTCATTCCCCTCAATGCCTACATGGCCTGGCATCCATTTCAGAGAAACTTCATTCTCCTTGCCTAGCTTGTTTAGCAGGTCTAGGCATTCCCACACCATCTTAGAGTTGATGCTCCATGCACTTAGTGCCGTGATGGCAGCTTGGCTGTCACAGAGGATCACTATGTCCCGCTTCCTGTAGTTCCTGCTCAGGTTGAACTCAGCAAACCTGGTTATTGCACGAACTTCCGCCTGGAAAACACTGGGAAACCTCCCCATGGGTTCAGTGTATCTGGTTCTAGGCCCAAATACACCCGCTCCCATGCCTTCGTTAGTCTTTGACCCGTCAGTGTACCATTTTATGGTATGTGGCTTGAGGAAGTATATGTCCTCCTCATTCCACTCCTGCTTACTGCTCAGCTCCGTAGTGAAGTTCCTATCGAAGCTGAACTTCCTACTTGCTTTATCTCGGGGTAGGTCTAACAAAGAGGTTAGGGTTTGTTACCCGTAATAGCCCTCCTATAGGCCTTTTCACCTCCCGTTATTCTTAGCAACGCTTTCTGTGCTGTATCCTCCCCTGCTAGATGCAGGGGAGAGAGGTCCAGTATGACCTCATGGCACCTGTGACACACAGGCATGCCAGACGCTGTACTCTAGCGAGTCCTTGCCTTGCTCTTGCAATTTCGGTTTTCTTTGACCAGACCACCGGTCCTTAGGTGATGACTGGTCTTACCATCATGGTGTACATCCATCGCAGGATTCTTGGTGTACATCCCCATCCTGCTTCCATTCCAACTCCTCGCCACCAAGGTGTAGTGCTTGGAGTCTCGGGAGTTTCCTTTTCTTGGTGAATGTCATCACAGTGGTCTTGGCTGGGTTGACGCTCAGCCCCACTGACTGGCACCACTTCCTTGTAGCCTTGGAGCAATCGTACATTATATGTAACAAGTGATTTAATAACTAACTGAGTTAATTGTTTGAACACTCAGTATATACTGAGTTGTATATCAATGTTTGTATTGTTAATATTTTTGCCTATTCAATGTTATTAAAATATGAATTATTAACCCGACTTCAAAAAGGAGGATGGCTCTCAATTCGTCTGTATTTTTTATTTTTATTTTTATTTTTATTTTTTTTTATGTGTGGCACCTCAGAACTGCGTCATTTATGATCCGATTTTTAATTTTTTCTTTTGATTTAAAGGGTTTGGTTTCCCATTGGTCCCACTGTCACCAAATCGCATTTTGATTAGGGGATCCCCTGGAAATCGAGGAAAATCCACATTTTATTGGTGATAACTGATATCTGCGAAATTTTTGTTTGTTTGAAAGGGTATACTAATTAAAAATGGAAAAATAAAAAACTTTTTTTTAAAACGAACTTAAAAAAGTTTTTACAAAAAAAAAACCGACTCCAAAAAAAAAAATTTATACAAAAAAAAAATTAATTGCTGTAAATAAAAAGTAAAAATCTACTATAAAAAAATGCACCAAAAAAAAAAAAAAAAAACGGATCACAATTCTCGACTTCAAAAAGGAGGATGGTTTTCAAATCGTCAGTATTTTTTTTTTAATGTGTGTTACATCAAAACTTTTTTCTAGATGAACCGATTTTGATGATTTTTTTTGTTTTTAGAAATCTGGTATTTGGTACTTATTTCCACACCATCCACTGAGGTAGATTACATTGGCGCGTTTTTTTACGTGGTCTCCCCCGTAGGCCTAAATCCACGTTTATTTGAAGATACTACTTCAAGTATCTTCAAGTAAATATTTTTGCGCCAGGTGGCGCAGAAATATCTTACTTTAAAAGCGTAAGAAATAGAAGAACAGTACGAGAATATATTTTTGCGCAAGGTGGCGCAGAAATATCTAACTTTAAAAGAGTAAGAAATACAATATTTATAAATAGAATATTTCATAATAATATTGTGCAAGCGAAGCGGGTGGGTATAAGCTAGTTATTTCTATAATACCACGTTTGATCTGACGATAAAGCCATTAGGCACCGGAACTGCGGAATGAAACATAGCATCTTAGCCGTATTTGAAATTGTACTATTGCCAAAAAGATTATAACGGTATATCCCGCATTTCAATTGCGCTACTTGAAGTGTATTATGTATGGTCAACATTGTCGGAAGACAGATTTTGTAGCCTCGTCATTTCGGTCAACAATTTGTCGTCGTGTGGTTTATTTAATAATTTGTTGGCGTCCAATTCAGATATTGGCAAAGTTTTTTTTACCAAGGTCGATCACAGCTCTTTCGAGGGTGGTACCTCGTAGTTTGTGGTCTGTAACCGCCCAGCTTAATATAAGGGGCAGCATACGGCGCTCCACATCTCCGTAACCCTTTATTGCCTGAAACGTAGTACATAATGGAGCTATGAGTATGCAACCATTACTATATTTTAGCCTAAGACCAATAGTTTCGTCTTCAAATTTAATGTACACGGCTTCAGGTAGCTCTCTATCCTCCAGTTGGTCTCTCCTAAAGGCCGGCCATTTGATTATTTTTATTATACCCATAGCTCCATTCACTAGCCCGTCAGAGACGGTGATGTTGCGTCTCAGCAACTCACTCGGGATTCGTCGCCAATTTTTATCGATGGCAGAAGACCACCACAGTTATTGACGTCTTTAGGAATAACATTCTCTGGCGGTTTTCTACCATATGTCGGTAATTCGCGAGACTCATCCACTGCGTTGATTTGATAAGTTCGGTGCAGCTTTGCATTTTTCTGGCTCATTTTGTCGTTGTAATCGTCGACTTGCCTTACCGTGGGAAAAATACGAAGGGCGACCCCATCCGCAAATTCACCATTTAAAGGCACGTGGCGGCGCTCGCATAGTAATTCCAGCTGAGCCGTCGTCAATTCACCTACCCGTACACAATTCAATAAATCGATGAATTTGGTATCACTGCGCTGTCGCATGTTTATGGTAAGTTCACAGAAAGAAAACTGATACCACAAATTGACTTCCACTGATAACCACGACGGCTGCAGAAAACACCAATTCCCTTTTACCGGAGGAAGCTGAAATATATCACCAAATGCCAAAATGTTAACTCCACTAATTAACTTCTCGTTATTTTTGTATTCTTGAAGTCTTAGGTGAATTATTCTTAAGTTCTCATAGGAGACCATAGAAATTTCGTCTATGATTAGCCAATTTATATAGCACCACACACGCCTTTCTTTCTCGAGTCTTTGACCTGTAATTTTTTTGTAAGTAATAGTATATTTTTTTTCAATAGGAAGCAAAAAAATACTATGTAGCGTTTTACCAAAAAATTGCCGAGCGGCAACCCCGGTTAATGAACCAACTTCCACAAAGTTAGGCTTCGGTAGTATATCAACTGTTGGTGCGTAACAACGCTTAATATGATCCACGATTAATTTCAGCAGAAATGATTTCCCACAACCTGCACCGCCTGTCATAAAAAGTAACAGCTTACATTCTTCTCTATGCAAATCGTTTTCGATTGCCGTTGAAACTTTCTGAAATAAATCCATCTGTTGGATATTTATCCTCGAATGCTTCCTAGGAACATTTCATCTGACATGACGGCTCGTTCATCCATGTCTTCACAAAAGTCATCATCGTCATGTACAATTTGTTCACCAACACATAACATGGGAGCATTGCCACACATGAATCTGCACGTGTAGTACTACGACCTAAAGGCTGAGAAAGGTGGTTATCAACCTGGAGATTTGGTATGGATCTATAACCCACAACGCCGACGAGGAGTCTCACCCAAGCTACAGAACAAATGGGAAGGACCATATGAGGTTAAGAAACGATTCAATGATGTCATTTATCGTTTGAAGAAGGGTCAAGGAAAACCACGTATAGTCCATTTCAATCGGTTGACCCCTTACGAAGAAAATAAAGAAACCTTCCGAGTCGAAAGGTCTAAGAAGGGGGTAGTGTAACGAATATTAACCTAGCAGTCGGCCACGTATTTTGGAACGAAACTAAGTTACCTGTGAAAGTGGAATTGAACAAATTATGAAATGTTTCAAGGACAACGAAATATTGATATTGTTTTTATTATCAATACAGATTGAAATATATGCCAGTGTGTGAAAACCAAGCAAGCAGTGAACATCTTAATGAATATTCTTGAAATTATAACTTTTGTAAATTATACACATAATATTTTAAATCGTCAATAAATTGTTAAAGTCAAAAAGAATTTACTTCATTGAATAAACGAACCCGGGCAAACCGCTACAATATATAAGTCATAAGCTTCTTTTAAAGTATTAAGTTTAGTAGCACGTATAGTAGCGCTGTACTGTACTTAAATAGGAATCAATTTGTCTGTTTAATAATAAGTTTTGGTATTCGTTAACGTATGAATAATATTGCGTTATGTCCCTGTTTCCTTGTCTTAATGTGTTTATAACCGAAGTAATGTGTGCTTTCGTACGTTTGTCTGAAAATTTATTTTCAAGCAAGTTTTAATCTCTTGCCAGGTATTAGAGTTATCCGCAGCTATAATAGCATGACTAGCGTCTCCTATTAATTTTTCTTATATAAATCCTATGAGAACAAGGTGATTTTCATTAGGGCCACTCAGTACGTCGTCTTCCATTAGAATAAATGAATTCAACTTTCCAGCACACCCGTCGTAGGTGGCCATATTTCTGATCTCCATTGGAGTTATTATAGATGGTAAAGCCATTTAAGTATAGTTAGTATTTAAATTTTTTGTTAAACTTAAATTACTCGATGAAGCAAGAAGAGCACTTGGCAATATTTGATTGTCGTATGGTATTTTAATATTTTCTATAATTTGTGTTAAATTTTCGATTTCTGAATCATGCGATGTGATGTTGATTGTACTTTCTGATTCTGAGAATGAGCTTTCAGAATCACTATGAACAATTGTCCGATTTTTGTGTTCTCCAATGTTTTCGTTCGGGATATAAATGGTGGAACTTTAGGCATTTATTATTAATTTCGCATACAGTATAGTTCACTTACACGAATAACATAATGTTGTTCCACATCATATTTTCAAACTGCGAGTATCAAAAAAAAATTGTTTATACCACTAATTTCCAGTAAACCGACGAAAACCAGTTATCAAATTCATTTGCTTCCAATTACCAATTTTCCCAGTAATATGGTCCAGTTATCAGCGAATTACTTTTTGTCCAGTTACCAGATAGTGTTGTAGACATAAACTAATTTATTTGTTTAGTAGATGTGCATTACAAAGACTTGAAAGCCACTAAGCGGATTTCTCCTTTGTTTTGGTAGATATACTACTTAACGCGTTATTTAAGATTAAAATTTTTTTTTTAAGATTTCAATAAATTTAAATTAATTTTCAAAGAATACTTAAATAATATATGCCCTTACAAGTGCAGTATCGTAAATTGAATGAGCTTCCTATTCTATACTCGGTATTTTCAAATTGACTCTTGTTTTTTGTTTTGTTTTTTATTTATGCCAATGTTTTTTTTAGATTTTAAAATTGTTATTTATATACTATGTATTTTTATTTTATTCAAATTGACACTTGTTTTTTGTTTTGTTTTTTATCTATGCCAAAGTTTTTATTCGATATAAAAATTGTTATTTACCTTGTATTTTTATTTTATTCAACTTGACACTTGTTTTTTTTGTTTTTGTCTTTATAGAAGCAGATGACTTGAAATTTTGAAATTATTAATATGGTTATTTTGTGTTTGTTTCCATTTATTAGCATTTAATTTTAATTATTATTGTAGCTATTGCAGCACTGTTGAAAGTTATTACAATATACTGTTAAAATTTGTTTTTTTTTTGTTCTTGACATTTGTATACTCATGTATGAGTCTTTCAATAAAAAATTATTTATATTATTATTATTCCTTCGAAAAAATGTTTTGTAAGACTTCTGAAATATCCTTCCCGTAGCACCATTTATGTCGGTCGTTCCGAAGGTTTAGAAAAAAATATAAAATTATTTTCTAATATTTACAAATACTCGTATACTACAATAATACAAAGACAACATGTCCAATACCTTGGCCCCACCATTTGGGAATTATTCATGTATAGGGATTGTGCTGAAATGTGCTATTATGTGCCGCGTTCAATGAAATGAAAATTCAGAATATTACCTTTTTCTGAGGGAGTCCTTTTTGCTACGAGTGTTGGCCCCCATACTTTACTTTATCGAAACCACAGCATTTGTATCGTAATCTGCTCAAGATGTGCTGCCATGTGCCAAAGAAAAAAATAAAGAAAAATTTGTTCTTCGAATTTCCAAGTGAATAATACTTTTTGGAAAATGAAAAATTTTTTTCTCCATATGAAATCGATATAAGCTATCACGTGCCATATTGAAAAAAATTGTATCGAGAAAAATATTACTGTTATGAGGAGGTCCTTTCTTGGAGGCCACTAAAAATCGTTGCTTTACTTTATTGAAAGCAAAGCTTTTGGATATATATATGTATACATATATATATATATATATATATATATATATATATATATATAATATATATATATATATATATATATATATATATATACATATATCTATATAGCATATATATATAAAATTATATATATATATATATATATATAATATTTTAGTGAGCTAAATTATGGGTGATTCATTGCTTAAATTTTTGAACGAAAAATATAGTTTTCTGGTATAATGAATCATTCAATTCATTGAATTGAGAGCTCTCTCCCCTCACGTATCTATGCTGCCGCTGCGTTCATTCCCGCCATTTCTTATTCCGTGAACGCACTTCTCTAGTTTGCTTCTTTATTTAATTAATATTTAATTAACGGTTGGCGATGTGCAAAAATTCCGAAGGACTTTTCACCTTAGAATTTCATCTCCTACCGATCCTTTAAAAAACTCCATGACTTTTGACTCACCTATATACATATATAAATATATATATATATATATATTTATATATATATACACTATATATATATATATATATATTAATGTATATTTTTTTTTTTTTTATATCAAGAGGGGGAAATGCATGAAATTGCACTGACCGAAAAGTCTCCTTTTCAGGGGACTTTCGGCACGGTGCGGGGCTCGGACCAGGAGAAGTCTGGAACATACCCGCTAAAACCCTAAACTCTTGAGGATACTCCATTGTACCCCGCGCGGAACCGCCGTCAGGCACTACTTCGCCCGGAGAGGACTGGCTTACTACTGCCTATTCAATTATTGTCGCTGTGGACGTCTCCTTGGTCGATCTCTCTGGAGAAACTTCATCATCTTGGCCGCTGCGTCGGCCACTGCCTTCCAATTTTCCTCACAGCGGACCATCAGGTCAACGAGGTTTTCTGGTGTACCATGGCAATGGAGTCTTGCATCTAGTACCGCTTTCTCTGCAGCGAAACGAGGGCACGAGAAGAAAATGTGCTCCGCCGTTTCCTCTTCATGTGGGCAAGTTGGACATGGTGGTTCGAAGTCCAAACCGAACCTGTTGAGGTAGGCTCGGAAGTTGCCATGTCCGGTCAGCAACTGCGTGACATAGAAGTCCACTTCTCCATGCTTTCTGTTGAACCATTTCGCGATGTCTGGAATCAGACGATACGTCCATCTTCCATTTGTCGATGATTCCCAGCGACTTTGCCACATCTCAAGTGTGCGGTCTCTTTCTTCTGATGCGAGTGTCCTGATGTCGTCAGTGTCACTCTGCCTTCGTTGGTAGATTCTCCGTCGCTCGTCTGCCAAGATTTCGATTGGCGAAAGACTAGCCACTACACACACAGCATCATACGATACCGTGCGGTAAGCGCATGCGACGCGCAGTGCACTTCTCCTGTAGACTCTTATCATTGGGCGAGCGTAAGAAGCGGTATCCATGGCCGACGACCAGTTTGGTGCGGCGTACAAAAGGATCGAGCTGGTGACCGTTGAGAGGAGCTGTCTACGGCTCTGTCGTGGTCCTCCTGTGTTTGGCATCAACCAGGTCAGTGCGTTTACCACCTTGGATGCTTTCTGGCTAACTATTCGAAGATGTTCGTCGAACCGAAGCTTCGTGTCGATCTGGACGCCCAGGTATCTCAGTGACTTTAGAGATTCTCTGGTCTTTTTCTGATAGCGGCTTTAGGAGCTATGTTGGGAATAGCATCTGGGCCGGGAGCTATTGCGTCTCCGATCTTCTGGATAGCCTTCTGCAGTTCTTCGTTTGTCACAAGTGGCACCTCCTGGATGTCGGGATCAGTCGAGATAGCCGTAGCCATTTGATCCGCTGATTGTTGGGGGAACAAGGTCCTCACTATCCTCTCCAGGAACTCCGGGTTCGATATATTTATGTATATATATATATATGCATATATATATATATATATATATATATATATATATATATATATATATATATATATGTATATATATATATATATAAATATATATATATATATATGTATATATATATATATATATGTATATATATATATATATATATATATATATATATATATATATATATATATATAATGCAGCGGCAGCAGAGATACGTGAGGGGAGAGAGAGCTCTCAATTAAATAAATTGAATGATTCATTATACCTGAAAAGTATATTTTTCGTTCAAAAATTTAAGCAATGAATCACCCAGAATTTAGCTCACTAAAACTGAGATAAAAATTATACTAAAGAATTTATTAATGGTTTTTGCACTGATCAAATCAATTGCAACTTTTCGTTAAGTAAATTGAAGGTTTTCAAAAATCGAGAACTGAGTTTTTATAAAATCTTGTATTTTTGAGATCCTAAGAAACTATCTTTATGATAATCCCAATAATGAAAATAGTTTTTAAGGAACTATTACACTAATGTACCGATTGATTCCAAAATCTAATCAGCTCTTAACTTTAAAAAACAACATAAAATTCCGCCGTAAAACTGCATTGTCAGAAATCTAATAAAAACTTAATAATTCAGTTAATTATACTTTTCGGAAAATAAATTCCCTAAATTTTTTAAAACTCTGAAAGTTTTTAAAAAACTGTACCGGATTTGAAACGCATAAGATTGACTCTCTCTACGTTAGTGGTGGGGGGAGAGCTCTATCACCTCACGTATCTCTGCTTCCGCTGCGTTATTCCCCACCATTTCGTATTCCGTTAACGTGCTTCTCTAGTTGGTTACATTATTTAATTCATATCTTACTAATGGTGGGTCAGGTGCAAAAATGCCCAAAGACTTTCTTTGAATTTCATCCCCTATCCATCCTTTTAAAAAACTCCATGAATTTTGACTCAACTGTATATATATATATATATATATATATTAATATATATATATATATATATATATATATATATATATATATATATATATATATATGTATATATATTTAATATATACATATATATATATATATATATATATAAATATATATACAAACAAAAAAATATATATATATACAAAAAATGTGGTTCCGATAAAGTAAAGCAACGATCTTTAGTGACAAGAAAGGACCTCCTCATAACAGTTATATATTTCTCGATACAATTTTTTTTTCAACATGGCACCTGATAGCTTATATCGATTTCAACCAAAACCTTTTCCAGAAACCAAACCAAAAATTTTTCATTTTCCAAGAAATG